>PVKS010000938.1:0-161080 GCA_004027875.1 Aplodontia rufa
TTTTTTTTGAAGCTATCTTGAAAGGAACTGAATTCCTGACTTCTTCTTCAGTCCTGTTATTATTGGTATAAAGGAAAGCTATTGATTTATGTGTGTTGATCTTGTATCCTGCCACTTTGCTAAATCTACTTATGAGTTTGAGCAGTTTATTGATGGAGTTTTTTGGATCTTCTAGATACAGGATCATGTCATCAGCAAAAAGAGAGGGTTTGACTTCCTCTCTTCATATTTTTATCCCTTTGATTTCTTTCTCTTGCCTAATTGCTCCAGCTAGGGTCTCAAGAACAATATTGAATAAAAGAGGTGAGAGCGGACATCCGTGTCTTGTTCCCGACTTTAATGGAAACGCTTTCAGCTTTTCTCCATTTAGTATTATACTAGCTGAGGGTTTAGCATATATAGCCTTGATGAAGTTCAGAAATGGTCCTTTGAACCCCATCCTTTCTAGAGTTTTGAACTTAAAAGGGTGCTGAATTTTATCAAAGGCCTTTTCTGCATCCAATGAGATGATCATATGGTTTTTGTCCTTGATTCTGTTTAAGTGGTGGATTACGTTAATTGTTTTGAGTATGTTGAACCAGCCCTGCATTCCTGGGATGAAGCCCACTTGGTCATGATGGATTATTTCCTTAATAAGTTTTTGAATACGATTTGCTAGTACTTTGTTGAGGATTTTTGCATCCACGTTCATAAGGGATATCGGTCTGTAGTTTTCTTTTCTTGATGTATCCTTGTCCGGTTTTGGTAACAGAGTTATGGTTGCTTCATAAAAGGTGGATGGGAGCATTCCCTCCTTTTCAATTTCTTAACTGCAATTTTAATGGAAGTGAAAAAACTAATTTCTCATACTCACATGGACATGAAAAAGCCAAATGTGTTCATTCTACCTGGCAGAGAAAGTTCCACCACATTTTCTTTCCTCTTTAAAATTTGAATGAGTTAGAGTAATACAGGGGATGTCTTATAATCAATTCAAGTTTTCTTACTTAAAAAAAACTAGGCATCTTAACTTTCTTCCAAACAAATTATTTAGCATTCACTTTAAAACTTCTGTTAATACTCAATATGTCATAAGATCTTGGTTAAAGATCCACAAGTTTAAGTGATTGTTTAATCTTAAGTAGAAATCACAGCAGTAGAAAATATGTACAATTGTGTCTACACAATTTTGTGTCTTTTCTGATTACTATTATGAATTAAAGTCTAAAAATAAAAATCCGAAAAAAAGAAAGAGAAGGTTCTTCTGTATGTCTTTATTATACAGAGCTGTCAGTGCTGATGCATATTCCTAATTATAACGCACATACTATGCCAATGGGCTTTTATGTGTATCTCTATTTACTTCAATAGAAGACAAGTGCACATGAAGGTATACATCAAAATCTAGTCCTCTATATCCAAACCACTGAATACCATCAGCTGAAAGAATGTTTGATCCCTCATCATGCTAAAAATATATAGGCTTCAGTAGATAAGAAAAAATTGGCAGGAATATTTCTAAAGAATGAAAACCTAACACCACTGATGGTAGAAATATAAGCATACATATTTGCTAAATGCATGAAAAACTCTGCCCCAAAGAAGTTTACACTATAAGCATCTCCGTGCAGAGACCAGCATGACTTATAAAAGATGTGCTTGTACATCAGTATTCTCACGTTGATTTCAACATGGAAACAATCAGAGCTTTAAATTTTGAAAATCAAAATAATAAAATGAAACTCTTAAGGGGTTATCACAGCTCTAGAGGGAAACTTTAAAGAAATAAGCCTTTCATATTAACAATTGACTTCTTTGCTACCAAATTGACAGCTTCCAGCAAAAGGTTGGGTTTAGCCAATCTGAGTCATAAGCTTTCATTTCAATATCACTAATAATTTATACAGCATAAGATGGGCTTCACAGCAGGCAGCCTCATGGTGCATTACAGAGAAATGCATAAATTCTTTTAAAAGCTTGATTTAGAAAAGCTACAAAATGTTCGTTACTAAAGGTGAGTGAAGAAGTAGACTAAGAAGTGCAAAATTTATTATGACCGTAAAGGGCTGAAAACTACTTTAAGTCCTTTGGAAGTTTTCACTTTATTTTCAGAATTAACAGGACTCTGGATCAAGAGAAATGTCAGGAGAATAAAAAAGGTTTTAATGCTGTTTATAATGTTGAAATGATCATACTATATTAAAATTTTGCATTTCATGAGAACTTGGGATAAAATATTTTGTATTAATGTGTCTTTCACTTTTCAAAGACTGGCATAGCAAAGTTGTTCTCATCAAGGAGTTTATAACCCTGATATTCCAAACAAAGACTTGCTGGTGGATCCCCCCATGTTAGGAGGAATGTATAGTCTTAATAAACAGTGATCTAACAAAAGGTAACTAAAGCCCTGGTCTCTTAGACTTATGAAAATAATTATACCTTTATTGAAATTACACCAGTCTCCAACCCCTACTGTCTCTGCTGTTTCTTAAAGATGGTTATTTTCTACTTAAAGAAAACACACAGACTTTAGAATAACTGGTATTAAATATTACAAAATTTAATCAGATTCTCTGTGCAGCTTATATAACACAATGGTACAAAAATTTCAATTCAAATATTAAAAGATTCAGAGGTTTTAAAAATGCAAAATAGATAATTAGGGTAACTTACTAAGTGGAGCAAGAACTCTCATGACTGTAAGGTAGGACAGGAAAGTGGGGGGAAAGCAGAAAGCCTTTCACTAGCCATGATCGTTCCCAGGGGCTTAGGAGGCTTTGCATAGCCATCACTAGGGTAAACGAAGGCATTAGCAGAGTTAAGTAACGTAAGATGAGACAACATGTCAAGAACCATCATTTAAACAGTGCAAGCAGAGACAGCAGGCAGGGGAGCGGTTGCATGGATTTGGTAGCTAAAGAAAGGTCATGGTAGACAGACCATTCAGAGGGCTCTTGGCCCTAGGGTCTGGTCTCTAGGTTACCCAGGGGTATTCAGTTTTCGGGAAAAGTCCTTCAAGAGCTCCTACTGACAAATACTGATTTATACTCAAAATCTAATTTGCATTGTATATTTGGAAACACTCTTATCCAAAAGGCAGATGATAGGTAAATAAGGGGCTCCAAATGATAAGAATCCTCTACGGATCAGAATCAGCAGGATCTCACTGATGGTTGAGGCATCTCTGGGCCAGCAGAGTCATTAACACTGTGCCTTCTCCTGACACCCACTAGGCAGTCAAAGGCTTTCTCATACTCAATGGTGTCAGCTGATCTGGAAATTCTGACCTGTCTTGCACACATTCTCTTATGTGTTCAAACTTCAGTTTGGTTTCTTATGGAGTTAACTTGCCCTGCAATGATTACCACTTTCTATAACTTTCCCTGATGTACAAACTGAAGACATAATTAATATCTTATCATTTCACCACTGGATACATGTGGGAATGGATGAGCGCTTGGAACATCAGCTGTATATGCATGTGTCCTTGTGGTTACCATGGGAACTTCAAGACTTTCAAACCATATGTCATTTCTCAGCACTTGCAAGCTCAGAGAAGTTTGTGGGATATATCTGTACACAACAATTTCATCAAAAGATCCTGGATTGCCTCACCCAAGGAAGGCACCCATTTAGTATGCTCTTAAGGTTTCCTTTCACTTTATGACTTGTCCCTTAAGTTATCACCCAGATAATATGTTTTTATCTCTTGTGGCTGAAAGCAACATACGGACCAAGTGGCTTCTGCTGCGCAAGGGCTGTAGACACCACTTGTATCTTTGTAATACATGGTCTACAGATTTGTAGCGCTTGGCAATAGACCCATCAGACAGGTAGGACAAACACCAAGCAGTTCTCAAGGGATCCAGTGTTGCATAACACAAATGTCTCAAATCCTGCTAAAGAAGCCTATGGCAGAAAATTTCTGGTGACTCACTTTATTGGTGGAGTAGAAGTGACAATAGAAGGAATATTCTCATTGCCAGACTTCTTGTGCCCAACTTTCCTAATATTAACCACACATCTAAATCATCTTTGCTGCCTTTCTGATCATGGTTTTCTGCTAAGAACTCTACTCATTTACCTGCTTCAATAAAGAAGAACAGAATGCTTAGAAGATATAGATCTCCAGGTCCCAGGCTCTACTGAATTGGTCCATGATAAGAATTGTAAAGACTTGAACCAATATCAAAATTCCTAAAATCAGGATTATTATTATCTCACTACAAGCCATCATAAGATGCTAAGTTGAAGAGGTGAGTGGAACTCACAGCTACTGATACTAACAATATTCCTATCAGACCGGATCAGAAACAAATAAATGGGGAAAAACTGTAGCTGTGCTAGCCTGAGGTGAAGACCAAACGGAGTTGAGACCTAACAGAGGCCTATCATAAGCTTAACAGGCAAATTCCAGAAATGCAAAGGCCATGGAAAGTCATCCCAAGTGAGTAGCCATAGAAATCTGAAGGAAAGAGCCAAGGGTGCCAATGGAAATTAAAATATGAGGCAGATATAGAATCTGACTTAACATTGAATGTACTATCCAATTCACACAAACACACACACATCTACAGTCAGAGGGAGGAAATCTTATGAGCACAAAGTGTTTGAATAAATACTCTGCCCATTCATTGGCTGATCCCAAGTCATGCAGAAATAGAGACAATCCTTACAGGAACCAGTCAAAAGAAATAAGAAATAAAATGATCACAATAAAGAAATGAACAACCAAATACCATGGAGGGAAATCCAATTCCACATATCAAGTTCAGGTACATTACTATATATATAAATAAACCTTCAGGACAAGTGGATCAGTCATGATTGCAATGATACAGTACCTAAAATGTCCAATTTCAATAATAACAAATAAAAATAAGACATGCAAAGAAATAGGAAAAACCACCCATACTCTGGGGAGGAAAAGTCAACAAGAACTAACTCTGAGATGATTTGGGTGATAGATTAAGCAGACAAAGTCCTCAAAGTTAATGCTATAAATATTTTCAAATAATTAACATGATATATATTTAAAAAATTAAAAGAAAATATAAGAAAAAATACTCAAAAATAAGAAATATCATGTGAAAAATATCAATGAAAAGATACTAATTGAATTCTAGAGTTAAAAATATAATAGTGAAATGAAAAATTCACAAAAATGAGCTTAGCCACAGTTATCAAAAAACAGAAGGAAAAAGAGTGAATTTGAAGATAAATCAGTAACTATTACCTAATTTAAAGAACAAATAAAATTAAAAACAAACAGCCTCCAGGACCTCTGGGACAGCTATCAGTACACTAATATAAAGTATACTAAGACTTACAGAAGGACGGGAGAGGGGAAAAAAGTGCAGAAAAAATATTTGGCTAAAAAAATGCCAAATTTAGTAAAAATCAGTAATCTACAGATCTAAGAAGTTCAATGAACCTGAAGAGTGAGTGATAAACAAACACGAAGTTATCTACAAATAGACACATGGTAGCCAAAAAGCTGAAGGGCAAGGGCAAAAGGTAACTGTGGAAGCAGAAAGAAAAACGCATTCCCATACATGCAGGAACAAAAGCAAGATGAATGACTGATTTCCCATCAGAACCGATGGTGGTCAGAAGGTAATAGAGTGGCATCTTCAGAGCACTGACTGAAAAATCATCCTGCCAACCAAGAATTCTATATCCAGCAAAACTACTCTTCAAATGTGAAGGTGACAAAGACATTTCCAGACTTAAAGAGATTAAAGATTCACTGTTAGAAGACCTGCTTAAAGAAAAAGATGCCAGATGGTAATTCACATCCAGAGAAACAGTGAGGAGCAAAGGAAATAGTAAATGCATTCATGTTTAGAAAAACTATATAGAACATACTTTCACAGTTCTCTTGACTGCTTTAAAGATGTATTATTACATAAAAATATAATTTTAAAGCTACTGATAGTTTTACAAATTTTATACATGTAGTAATATGACAACAGTAGTACAAATGGGGGGAGATGTCGTGGAGTCGTATAGAAGCTCAGCTTCTTTATTTAACTGGAATTATTTTAATACTAATGTTAACAATACTGTGATAAATCCAGAAGCAATTGCTAAAGAAACTATTAAAAATAAATTTAACATAAGGTTCAAAGTTCAAAAATTCACAGTGTAACTATAATGGTACACTGAAATATTTGTAAACAATGCAACGAAGAAAGTAAAGGAGGTACCCAGGGACAAAGAAGATCAGAATCGTGCAGAAAACAAACTGTACAATGACAGACAGAAATACAATCATGTCAATTATTACACCAAATGTGAATGAGCTAAAGACTACAATCAAATGGAAAATCTTGTGAAATTGTGCAAAAGCAGTAAGATCAAAGTTTATGCTTTTGATGAAAAACACTTTTATTTTCAAGTAAGCAAATGGGTTAAAAGAAAATGTGCCATAGACTAAAAAGTAAGAGCTAAACAATAAAATTTCTAGAAAATATAGAAGAAAACGTTTATGACCCTATGGTTGGTAAAAACTTTCTTAGCTCTTACACCAAATGCTTACTCAAGAGGAAAAACTATTACTACATTAGACATCATAAAACTTTTTAAAACTTTTATCCTTCATATATACTATTAACAAAATGAAAAGAAATAACAAATTGGTAAGAATATTATATATACTTACGTAACATATGAAATTATATTATTTGATAAATAATTTTTATTCAGAATAATAATACTATGAATAAGAAAATAAAGCTCTCAACTGAGACAATATGCCAGGTTTTGAATAGACAGACCCCTCTACAGAACATGTACAAATATCTACTAAGCATGTGAAAAATGCTCAATATCTTTCATTATTAAGGAAATGCAAATTAAAACCACAAAAAGATGTTCTTAGCCCTATTGTTCATAATAACAAAAATGTAGAAAGAACCCTGATATCCATCACCAGATGACAAGAGAAACAAAATGTGGCTTATCACAGCACTATAATATTTTTTCATAATAGAATGAAGTGCTAATATCATACTATAAATTGGATGAATCTTAAAACATTGTTAAGTGAAAGAAGATAGTCCTAAACTACATAGTATATGAATCTATTTACAAGAGATTTCCAGAAACAGATCTATATAGAGAGAAAGCAGATCTGTGGCCCGGGAGGGTTTGTCAGTTGGGTTTGACTGCCCTCTACCCTAACAACCACCTCAGGATGCCTGAAGTTAAATTTCTGATATACGAGAAGAAAAAATAAAAAGCAAATCCTTATGAAAAACAGTGGGTCCATGACTTAGATTTGTGCCTGCAACTTATGTACGATTGGATCACATTTTTATTAATAAAGAAAGAAGAGGGGCTGGAACCATGGCTCAGCGGTTGAAGTGCTTACCTGGCACACACAAGGACCCGAGTTCAAACCCCAGCACCACATACACAATGAAGTGTTGGATCCATGAAAGCCAGATGAAAAACTAAATAAAAATTGATTCTGTCTCTCTCTCTCTCTCTCTCTTTCTCTCTCATACACACACACACACACACACACACTGTCCCTCTTTCTTTAACAAAAAAAAACAAAAAAACAAAAAACAAAACAAGAAAGAAAGAAAGAGGATAAATTGCCAGACATTCCCCAAATGTTAATGGTGACACTAAGGGTTTCTTTTAAGACCTGTTCACCCGCCAGGTGTGGTGGGACATGCCTATAATCCCAGCAACTTGGGAGACTGAGGCAGGAGGATCACAAGTTCAAAACCAGCCTCAGCAACTTAACAAGACCCTAAACAATTTAACAAGACTCTATCTCAAAATAAAATATAAAAAGGGCTGGGGATGTGGCTCAGTAGTTAAGCGCCCCTAGGTTCAATCCCCAGTGACTCCCACCCCAACCTCCAAAAAAAACTTGACTACCTATTGTAGTTGAACCGTGGTCAATAGTCTCAAGGTATCTGAAACATAAAATTTCCAATATTATTCATTTCACCTTTTATTTTAGTTTTCATTTTTATGCTGTTTTATAATAAGAATGTGCTAAATTTCACTCTTAAATGTTATTTAAAATAACATCACCTTGCCTCTGATACTTTCACATTCTTTTCACATCAGAATTTGTCAATCTCTCTTTGCCTGTACCTAAGAATCTTCTATTATCTTTTTTAAAAGCCTATTCAGTCCCTTCTCACATTATTAAAACTTTATTGTTATTGTGCCTGTGCATGTGAAAAAAATGTAAGAGCAATATCTGTGTGGATTTCCCATTTGAAAACATAAAATCATAACTATGGTTATAAAGTAGCAGAAAAGGTAGCAATTACCAGCTCGGGGTGGACAATGCTGTGCTCCGAGGAAGAGGAGAGGTCCAGGGTGACGTGATGATTTACTAACCACTGGTCAGGATCTCTACAATAGCTCACATCACATCCCACGCAATAGTTTCTTCAGATACAAAGGATATTTCAAGGTTAAGTAGCATGAGTACTTTCTGCACTTTGGATTTTAAGATGTTTTTGTTTTTGTCTAGGGATCCACACTAAAAATGGACTTACTATCACATTGAGTTTCTGATCTCTCTTTAATTGTAGAAAAGGAACTATAAGTTTAATTTATATGTTGGGAAAATCTTCACAGTTCAAGCTTCTGCAGAACAGGTAGATGTGTGGATAGATAATACAGGAACACAATGTATTATTTCCCTTACTTCCAGTTGTGCCATCTTCTAATGTTATTAATTCCATTCATTGGGATTTAAATGAATATCAGGTAAAGGTTCTCATGTTTGCACAGTCTGCAGCTCTTGAGATCAGACATACATGCAGCTCGAAGTTGCTTCCTTCTCCCAAAGGAAGGTTTCCAAATGAAAATCATGTCCTCAGTCACAAATACTCTTGTTACCATAGTGATAAGAATAAAGAATGAAAAAAAAAATAAAAAAGCTAAAAATACCTGAAGACAGACAGTTTTAGGAATGTGAACTACTCGGTGCTGTACACTGAAGAAGTTAATCAATTGAATTAACTGCATCTGCTTTAGGTGAAATATTCTACTGGATAAGAAAATGTGTAGGTTGCACATCTGGAGCTATTATCTCTAATCAAAGAAGTCAGTGTGAATGAAGATGACTGACAACCTAAAATGCATAAAATCAGATTCTTTTAAAAATGGAATATATATTAGTTGCAAATAGAGATCCATTAGTTTTGTTCCTCTTTCCATAAATTTCGTTTTCTTTCCATTATTTTAGAGTATCTCCTCCATTTTAAGTGACAGAATGGAAGGCTTTCTCTGCACCAAAAGAACTATAACAGAACAATAAAACTGGACATAACTAAAGTTTTGTTGTAGTGGCCCCTTTTCTATAAGAGAACGTTTCCTGACCTGAGGTATTTGAATAAAAACAATTTTGAAAATTCTAACTTTAATAAGAATCTTAACAGACTCAATCATTTGCGTAAAACCTACTTCATTACAAGGCATTAAGCAAGCACGAAAAAGATAAATAAAAGACAGTCCTTGCTGTGAAGAATGTTTTAATCATCCATTAATTATGTTTTCATAACACTAATCTTTAAAATGTCGCTACATAATAAAATGAAAAGTGTATTGACCTTGGATTGAAGAGACCAGGGTTAAAGTTTCTGTTTTATCAGTAAGTTTAGAAAGTCTCTAAGCCTCAGTTCTCTTATCTGCAAAATGAACATAAATGAGAATACCACCTTCTTCAGCATGAAGGTCATTGTGATAATCAAAATCAAAGGTCATGTAGAAGCTAACAGATGAGATTTAATAAAAACTCTTATAAAAATGAGTCACTATCCAATAGGTTCCATAGTTAAACATTTCCAAAACACAAATAACTTTGAAAGTAATTTTAAAAATACAAATGTGCAGAAATTGTTAATGAATAATAATAGCAAACATTTCTGAGTACTTATAATGGATCACATATTTTACATGAATAATTTCACTTAAGCCTCACAATAGTCTAATGATGCAGATATTATCTTCCTTTTCTAATTGAGAAGAACAAGCATAGGGTGCAATAAACAGCTGTCCAGACAGATAGCTGGTAAACAGTAACGTCAGGAAGTTAACCCAAAGCAAACTAATTCCAGAGCTACACTAAATCTAACCCAGTATGACAGTTCAAAGTAACTAGTAAAAGAAAAGATCCCTATGAAATTATTAACTTTAAAAGCCCTCATATTTAAAATTACTAATGCTAATTTTTAAGCTTCTGAAATACTTGATTGATATTTTGCTGTACTTAATTTAAAAATTATATTCCTATTATAAAGAAAAACTAAAACAACTTAAATGTAAAACACTAAATGCATCATATGACAAATACATCATATGGCAAAGCATTACCCAGTCATAAATAATGTTGTAAAACATAATTATAGCTTGGAAACTTATGAATATTAAAAAGCAAAAAAATCAGATGCTCCAACAATATGTAGAAAATATTGACTTTCCTAAAAATAATGTAATATGAACAGGAAAAAAATTGGCAAGATAGAAATCATATGTTAACAAAAGCTATTTCTTAGAAATTTTATATATTACAGTATTTCCCACATTTTCTATGTTCAATATTTTTGTCATTGGAAAAAAAATTTTAAATGACCTAGTCATAACCACTGAAATGCAAAGTGATTTGAATGCCTCTGACAAGAAGGGAACAAATACTTATCAGTCTTGAAAATCATTCAAATTACTATAGATACAGCCATGGCAAACACTGTCTTTAGGTAAAGAACTGGATAGATTTGCACTCGGAATGAAGAAAAAGGAGCTTAAAAAATATAATGAAGCTTCAATACTGATCTCTGACTTTACTCACACTTTCCCACAGTGGGGAATCCCTTTCCCTATATCAAAAAATACTCCTAGGGGGCTGGAGTGGTGGCTTGGTGGTTACAGTGCTTGCCTGGCATGCGCAGGTACAGGAGTTCAAACCCCAACACCCCCATGCACAACTAAGTGTCAGAGCAACGAAAGCCATGTGGAAAACTCAATAAAAATTGACTCTCTCTGTCTCTGTATCTCTCACTCACTGTTCTTCTCTCTTTAAAAAAAAAAAAAAAAGGTCCTGAAATGTTTTGTATCGTCTATTCACCTTTTATTCTTGATTAAATTGTGAACATAGCTTTATACATGTCATCTCTATACATGTTAGTGTAGATAAAGAAAAACTAATATATAAAAATTAGTTGTATTTTCCTACAAATTATTTGAAAAGAAAATTTTAAATTATTTTACAATTGTATCAAGAAAAAAATAAAACATTCAGGAATAAATTTTA
Organism: Aplodontia rufa; assembly: GCA_004027875.1. Taxonomy (NCBI): domain Eukaryota; kingdom Metazoa; phylum Chordata; class Mammalia; order Rodentia; family Aplodontiidae; genus Aplodontia; species Aplodontia rufa. Next base: position 11,270 of record PVKS010000938.1, read on the forward strand.
AAATGAGATGAAAGACCTCCATATTAAACAGTAAATGACATCTATGAAAGAAACTAAAGGCACAAATAGATGGAAAGACATCCTATGTTCATGGATTGGAAGAATTTTACAGTGTCTATGCTAATCAAAATGATCTACAGATTTGATGCAATCCCTACCAAAGTTCCAAAGATACTGTAGAAAAAAAATTTATATGGAACCATACAAAAATATTGCCAAAATAATTTTGAGGAAATATAAAACTTCCTGATTTCAAACTATATTATAAACAACACTATGGCACAGGCATGAAAATAAACAAAGAGGCCAATGGAACAAAGTAGCTCAGAAATAAGCTTAGAGATACACACAGCCAATCTTTGACAACAGTACCATGCAGTGGGGGAAAGGAGAGCACCTTCAATAAATGGAGTTGAGAAAAATGGATATCCTTAAGCATTGGACCCTTATCTAATGCCATTCAAAAATTAACTCACAACGAATAATACTTAAATCTAAGATCTGAAACCATAAAACTCATAGAAGAAAGCATAGGGGAAAAACTTCCTGCTGATCTTGGCAATTTTTTTTTTTAGATATGACCCCAAAAGTGAACATAGCAAAACAAACAAAAAACACCAAATAAAATGGTGAAACTATATCAAACTAAAAAGCTTCTCATAGCAAAAGAAACCAACAAAATAATGATAACTAATAGAATGGGAGAAAACATTTGAAAATCACATATGTGACAAAGCATTGTTATCCAAAGTATATAAGGAACTCACATAACTTAACAGCAAGAAAACCACAAATAATTCAACTAAAGATGGGGAAGGACCCTGAATAGACATTTTTTTTTTTTTTTTGGCCGAACAGTCAATAGGTATATAAGAAAATGCTCAATATCACTAATAATCAGGAAGATACAAATCAAAACCACAATAAGATATCACCTCATACATGTTATGAGGGATATTATAAAAAAGACAAGAAATAAATGTTAGTGAAGATACAGAAAGAAAGAGAACACATGAAGACTAGTAGATAAGATTGTAGATTGGTACAGCCATTATGGTAATTGATATGGAAATTCCTCAAATAATTAAAAACAAAATTACCACAAGACCCAACAAACCCATTCCTGGGTAAATATCCAAAGGAAATAAAATAAGTATGTCCAAAAGATACCTGTACACCCATGTTCACTGCAGCATTAGTCACAATAGCCAAGTGTCTATCAAGGGACAAACAGGATAAAGAAAATGAGGTTCATATACAAAATGGAATACCATTAAGCCTCATAATGGAAGGAAATTGGTGCTTTGTGACAATAGATGAACCAAGAGGACACTGTGCTAAATAAAATAAGCCAGACATGAAAAGACAAAAAAATGTATGTTCTCATTTATTGGTGGACTCTTAAAAAAAAAGTAGAAATCAAAAAAGCAGAGTAGCATGGTGATTGTCAGCAGCAGATTGTTGGGTGAAATGGGGAGATGTTAGTTGAGGCACACAAACTTTCTTTTATAGAGTGAATGTTACAGGGATCTAATACACACCATAGTGAACTGTAGTACAAGTAAAGGAGAAAGAAAAGAAATAGTGGCTAATACTGAATTGTTTGTTTGAAATTTGCTCAGAATAGATTTCAAGTGGCTTCACCCCCTCACCGACACACCACACACATGCTCACAGCAACTATGTGTGATGACAAGTTTGTTGATCAACTTGGTTGTGATAATAATTACACAATATATACAATGAAAATGATCATTTCATGCATCTTGAATATTTTTGTCAATTACATTTCAAAAAATCTGAGATATAAAGAAAAAACAAAAAGAATCTTAAGGACTTGAGGAAAATTCATTTGTATTTGCTATTTCATTGACAATCACTTCCACTGTACTAGTGTTCAAGAGAAGAGCAAAGGGGGCTAGAGGGTGACTCAGGGGTATTGTGCTTGCCTGTCATTTGGGAGGACCCAGGTTCAAACCTGAGCACCACATACACAACTAGTGTTGGAGCAAGGAAAACCAGATGAAAAATTAATAAAGATTCTCTCTCTCCCTTTTTCTCTCTCTTTAAAAAAGAGAAGAGTGAAATGCTATTCCACGTACACTAGTAAATGTTCTCAGACAATATTATCCCTTCATTTATTTACTATTCAGAAAAGAATCATTTTCTAATGATAAAATCCTATTATACCGAAATAGTTTATGATATTTATACATCTAAACTTGATTATGTTCATCAGAACCAAATGTAACTCTCCAGGAGAAAGACTTTTAGCATCTGTATTTAAAATTGGATCATTTACAACATACTCAGCTCTGTGGAACTTGTTATATCAAAATCTATGTTTAAAAAGTTATTGAGGCTAAAAAGAAAAGCGTTAACTGCCTTTAACCTACCTTCCTTCAAATACAAAGAAATTTGAGGAAAATTACTTTTAAAACAAATTCAATAAAAGTAAGAGAAGAAAGGAACAAATGAACTAACTAATGAAGAAAAACGGAAGAAAAGTAGGGAAGGGTGAAAGAAGGAAGTGGAAAGAAAAGAAGGGAAAAAGGAGGGAAAAAGTCATACACGACTCACCTTTATTGAACATTTCCCAATATTCATCAATCTGCTTCTGGGTTGGATAGTGACCACAGTCATTAAAGTACTTCAGGAGCTCACTTTTTTCTAATCCCTGCCAATCTTCTCTCTTGGCAAACATTGTTTCATAGACTAAAAGTCCAAAAAAGTAAAAGAGAATATGTTCTTTATAAATAGCATGCCAGGTGAAGGCCACCTCCTAAAAGTTTAATCTGGACTTGATGCTTTCACCCCAGCTTTATTTCCCTGTCTGCTGACATGCCTCCATGACCTGAGAAGCCCGCTGGCAAAGGGGCGAAGGCGGTGCACCCTGCACTGGGCGTTCCATGGTAGTGAAACTCAGCCTGGACTCCCCACAGAAAACAGGAGCTCCTGGATTCTGGTTTCATGACCCTTCCAATGTTAATGCTCAAACTGTATCATAAAACACAAACAGTTTTTTTTTCAATTAAGATGTATTTATGTACTTATTTCTGGGATTCAGTGTGATATTTCAACATATGTATATACTAATCAAATCCCGTCTCCCTTTAGCCATGCTCAATATCCCCTTCCCAACCTCTAGTAATCACTATTCTACATTTAGGTTGACTTTTGTTTTTAAACTTCCAAATTTGAGAGAGTACATGCAGTACTTGACTTTCTGTACCTGACATTTCATTTAACATAATGTCCTCCAATTCCATCCCGTTTTCTTCAAATGACAGGATTTCATCCTTCTTTGTGGCTAGATAATACTACATTATATATAGAAGTATATATTATATGCATGTATATATGTGTGTATATATACACACAATGTGGTATACAAATAGTATATGTGCATCTTATATGTCACATTTTCTTTATTCATTAATCTATTGATGGGCATTTAGACTGATTTCATGTCTTAACTATTATGAATAGTGTCACAATAAACGTAGGTGTGCAGGTATCTCTTCGGCAGGCTGATTTTATTCCCTTTGGATTTATACACTGAAGTGGAATAGCTGGATCACACAGCATATCTAATTTTAGGTTTCTGAGCAAGCTCCATACTGTTCTCCATAATTGCTGTACTGATTTACATTCCCACAAACAGTGAACAAGAGTTCCTTTTTTGTACATCCTTCCTAGCAATGTCAGGATTTCTGGGGAGTCTGACTCCTGTTGAACCATTTCAGTATTCATTATATATTAACTCCTCTAAGAGTTCATCTCCTTTTGTCTCCCAACTCACATTCTAAGTATAATGCAAATTCCAGTTTGTACTGCTTATTCTATTCTTATTTAGACCCTAGTTAGGAAAAATGTCTACTTTTTTCTCACTGATTTCATATATTCCTACTTCCTACTTTAAGGAACTTGTCCCCCTCCCCCTACTTCCCAGCTCAATGCTACCATGGAAAACCACTTTGTTGGGCTGCCTATCAACCTATCTCCTATACTGGACATTAGATAGGGGTTAGATAAAGACCTAGAGGACTGATGCATACATTTTATGAATAAAGTTCTCCATAAACATTTTGTTTTTTTGTTTTTTTTAAGTGATTTTGACAACAGCCAAGTTATGGAACCAGACTAGGTATTTAACAACAGATGACTGAAAAAAGAAAATGTGGTATAAATTCACAACGGGGTTTTTTTCAGCCATACAGAAGAATGTAATTATGGCATTCGCTGGTAAATGGATGGAACTGGAGAACACCAGGCAAGTGAAAGACGCAGACTAAGAAAGTCAGTGGGTGAATGTTTTCTCTCATGTGCGGAAACTACAAAGAGAGAATACAATTGGGTTTTATAATAGAAATTTCATGAAAGTAGAAGGGAGAACAAAAGAGAAAGGGGATCGAGAGGAGGAGAGGGCATGGGGAAGTATTGTGGCAGAAAGTATGCTATGAATGAAAACACCACAATGAATCCCATATATATTTTATATAAAGTATATAATATATGTAAATATAGTGTACTAATTTAAATAATAATAGAAAGGATATCAGTAGAGCAAGTATGTCCTGGGAGGGAGGAGGCAAGGGAAAGGGAAGGTACTAAAGACAGAGATTGATCAAATTATGTTATGTGCATATACAAGTATGACAATGAATCCCACAGTTATACGTAATTACAATGTACTGATGCAATTATTTTATAAAGGTGATATTGAGTCTCTACTCTAAAATATGTTGAATTAACCCTACAAAGCTGAATGCTGTCAGTATTACAGTATGACAGGGACTGCCTAAGTACAAATTTAGCTTTGAAATATGGGTTCCCAGTGACAGTAGGCATTAGAGCGGTTTCTAACAGAAACTATATCATTCTGGCACTCAACCCTATGGATTTCAGTTTTCTAGTTATTCGTTCATTCATTGGTTCATTCATTTAATTGAAGGAGACAATGGTGAGACATCAATAAATTCAAGAAATATTTAGTAATTCCCTAATATAAGTAGTTCTTCCAGATCTTAAAACACAGTATTTATGTGCAAAACATATTTTGCACATCTATGCATTTTTCTCTCTTTGCAAATAAACTACAGCAGTTGATTTTGATGCCTCATTCATATCTCCTTCTCTATTACATCTCTGTGCATGTTGATGTAACTTGCAGTGCCAGCATCTGCATTTCCTTGCCTACATTCTCCTTCTGGCCCATGACAGCATTCCACCCACCAGTGAGAAGTCAAAAGTACCAGGGAGTTAAGATCCCCACTGGAGTGGTCCTCAATCCCTGACTGGAGAGTAGGGAGGAGTCCATGGATAAAAACCTAGCACTTGAAGCAAGTTGGCTATCCTGTTTACTTGAGTTCCCTCTTTTATGACTTCAATTCTTTTCTCGTCTCACTTCTCCATTCAACTAACAGTGTTTTCTGGGATTAATTCCCAAATAAGTCTGTACTTGAAATCTACAGTCTTGAGATCTGAATCTGGAGAAACTGAAACTACATGTAAAACATGAAGAGAATGTTACTTTTTATTTTCTTGTTTAAGTAAATATATTTCTTCTTGAAAAAGTGCAAGTACTTTTATTAGATTTTCCTTGAACCAATCAGTTTTAGACATTTTCATAAGATCAGACTGATGCACATATTAACATTACAGCTTTGAAACTAAATAAATAGATTGTGATGTCCCTAGCCTGCAAATGATGCCCTACAAACAAACTTTCATCAAAATGCTAACAGAATCAATATACTAGGCTCTTATAACCATGGTAAATATAAAACTTAAATCATGAAATTTAGTGAATGGTTCGAATGACTGAAAGATGCTTAAGAAACAACAGAGATATATGTCAAGTATCATCCTACTACCAATCAATACACAGAAGAACACAAAAAATAGAGAAAATTTCCTAGGAACAAGGACTGTAGAGTTACTTTAATTTTAGCTTTCAACGTAAATGGATACTTTGGTTGGTAATTCCTTAAATTATTCCATTAGCTAACTAATTCTTTCCTACATTTGAGATCCTGTGTAGGAGAGAGCATCAACTGAGCTCCTTTATTCTGTCTTTGTATCGTCTCATCCTACTCTCAACACAAGAGCGATGGGTTCAACACGAGCTGTACCACAATTCTCTGTCCAAAATTTTCCAAAGGCTTCCCACCTCTCTCAAGGTAAATTACAATGACCTGTGAAGTGTGGCAGGACCTGAACCCCCCCCCTACTTCTCCAATCCCATCTTGATCTGCTCACACTCACAAACTCAATTCCAATAAGTCTCCCAGCTTCCTCCCACACCAGCAGCCTCCAAATTAAAGCCTTTGTGATCACTATTCCTCTACCTAGAATACTATTCCTCCTCCATCTGTCCATCTGGATCACCTCTAGTTTTTTAAGGACTTTTTTCTCAAATTGTTTATCAGCTACAAACTACCAGAATCCATGCTACAAAACAGACACCATATTAGGTTTTTCACCTTGCAAACTGAGAGGTTATTTTAAGATGCAAAACTATTCAAATTAGGAAAAAGTTATGGAAAGTAAAGCTAAGAAAAATAAGCAAGTTTCTATAAGGTTAAAAATAATGACAGAGGTTTGGGTATAAAACTAAGATAGCATAAAATAGCAGCACTGTTATGGGGAGGGTATATGATTTGGAAGACATCAGTAAATACTAAAGTAGAGGGGGAAAAGAAGAGGTCAGTATATGATTGTCAAGTCTTAGTTTGTATTTTGATAAATATAATAAAATCTGCATACTTATATTAAGTGACAGAATACAAAAGTACTATACATAAAAGATAAGAGTCTCTTACTGAGTTTTGTACTAGTGGGTGGAGAGTTAAGGAGCAAAGGTCTTAAAATCTGAGTGTGTGTGGGCTGGGACATCTGTCTCTGTGTAACTTCTTCCTTCCTCAACCTCTAACCATGGAGAAGAAATAATCCTAATTTAGAGACTTCTAACTATTTGTAAATGTCTATTGGCAAATAACTTTATCATAACTAATAAACAACAGAAACTATCCTTTTACCAAGTACCTTGAGCCCTCTGATAAACCACTTATTTCTTAAATAGTGGGTATTTACTGATGAATTTATAGTCCTTGTCTTCAAGGAATTTACAGTACTAAATATGAAATAAACATTTTATAACTAGCTGAGATGCCCCAAAATATAACTTTTAATTTTATAAAGCCGTAAGATGACTCCAATTAAATATAATTTACTTGCATTATTTAGTTTTTTTTCAAGAAACTGATTCTAATAATCTATCCTAAGCCTAAGCAATCCTCAATTCATTAAGTATAAATAGAAACTGGGATCTCAGAAAGCTGAGATATGAATTGCAGACCCATGAACAGAATGCCAACACTAACAAGTAATGTGTGGTGTCGTCCACTCAGTGCCACTAACTACTGGCAGAATTTAATTTTCATTTGCCCAGCAACCCCTCCTCATATGGACAGACCCTCTGGGCAATTCCAGAAAGGCTCGAGACCTTCCCACTGCAAAGTGTTGGAAGTATGACTTGGGCTAAACCAATCCTTTGAGGTCTCCCTGGATTATAATTTAAAGTCTAGGAACAAAAAGTCTTTAAATGACATGTTAGGATATGTTTCCTGGGGGTCAAATAAAGATTGTTCCTTCCTGCTCCCTCCATCTCTGGAGCAGCTGATTCGCATTCTGTCTGAAATCTGATTCTTCATCTATCTTTCCAATAATCTCCCTTTGTTTCCTTTGAATTTTTCCAATTAGTCAGAATGAGCCTTATAAACAAAGGATCATAATGAATTAATCCAGTCCACCTTAAATGTAAATACCTTACAGGAGTATAAAATATGATCTACATTTGGCTGCTATGGGAAAATATATATAAAATTTCAATGGTTAAATAATTCCAAACTTATAATACAACCAGAAATGACAACATCACTTACATTTTTTTCTGTCCATCCATTCCTCTAGCTCTGAAAAGTTGATAATTTGTCTTGTCCTCCAAAGACCAAGTCGACACCTAACACGGTAGATTAGTCCCCGATACATGTTTAAAACTGCTTTCATATTTGGTCCATGATACACAGCCTATAAAACAGCAATATAGACAGTAAAACTGCTTATATATTACAGTTCTTTGTATTTAATTTCATTCATCCCCTTTTGTCTAATCTATTTCACCCAGTTTCCTAGACTATGATTATTTATTGTTTATGTCCTATGCTGGTTGAACAGATATGTTCTGGACTGATATTATCTCCCTAAAGATTGGAGCCCTACAATGACTCCCCTTGTCATCAGATAGCCCTGCTTCCTGTAGAACAGAGATCTCCTTTTATTCTTCTTCACCCTTGCATGATTTTGTGATTCTTCTCTGAAATTTTTAAATACTATACTTAAACCTATAGCTCTTAATACAACAATATTATTGACAAAATAATATTTTTGTTTGCCTAAATGTAAACATCATTTAGCATAATTTCACTGCCTCCTTCTATCAGATGGTAGAGTCTGAATGTTTGTTAATGTCTTTCAACACTGAGCAACATTTTTCCAATGTTCATTTTTAATCTGCCTTTTGTACATGGGCTCTTGTCCTTCTAAAATAATAATGACGATGATGAATTGGTTGTACTTTGGGACATCCCCCACCATATAAATCCTAGTGGGAAGCATAACCCATCTCCTAGAACTTGAAGCCAAAGGCAGATGCTCTTGCCCATCCCTCTTCGGTTGCTATGATACAGACATGTGATACAACATCATTCACTGCACCAACCCCAGACCCTGAATGGAAACTAATAAAGCTTTCACAAGGAAAACAGTGGGAAACCTATGTGTGCGTCAGAGGAACCATAGCAGCAATATTCATTTTCCAAAGGCAGCATTTCTAGAGACAGGAATACTTCTGTGCAGAATTTGGCTGAAGTACTAGAAGTACTAGACATAGCCCTTTGGGTTATGTGGCCCTGCTAAGTGCCATACAGAATCTAAGACTTCTTTTTGTTATCTGCATTTTTCCCTGGACTATGGACTTAGACCCAGTATATGGTAGCTTTCAACAAATTTTCATTGAACTATTTATCATCAAACATAGATAACTGAATAAATGAACACAATTTTCTATGTATCTAGAAGCCAACATGTTAATAGAGTAAAGCTAGATAAAACTATATAAGGTCACCTGTGTTGTGGAGTTCCTGAATAGGCTTCAGGATTTTAATTTTTATAGCTTCTAGGAGTTTGCGGGGGGAGGGAAAGGCAATGAGATAATGATAGGCAATTCATAGTTCCTCAAATTTTTGAAGGATTTTGTAACCTCCAAAATATTAAACACCACTGACCTCTGCACATGATATTGCTATGATAACCATAAGCACAGATTTTCCAAGGTTTTCCCAATTTTATTGATTTAGCAAATATAATTCCCAGCCAATTTCAAACATCTTTTCTTGCTGAAACTATCAGTCAGTGATTCAAATATGCTGAAAGTTTGGTATCTTTGGCCCACAGTAACAGGACATGTCATCTTGGGACTAAAATTTAGAAATTTAAATTATCAATATTCATAGTAAAATATGGAAATCTTAGAGGTATAACTCTGAGGATATTATTCTGTTTTGTGTCTTTATAATTTTTTAACATCATTAGTACTTATATTTAAACACATGCAAACAAAATATTTTGAAAAGAACACTTTGAGTTATGCTGATTGTTAAATAAAGCAATCTCCATAATCCCCTGGTGTATGATTGGTAAGATAATTCAATACTACTAATTATTTCAAAATAAACTCAAACTGAGAGCAAAATCATGGAAATTGTATAGTCCCTAGACTGATCTTAAAGTGACATGCAGCAATCACTGTCCACAGCAAAAATCTCTACAGTGGCAAGCCAAGCCACATGACCATGGAAGTCTCCCCATGGAGGGACTTCCTCAGTGCTGACAATTACCCAGCAATTTTCTGTGCAGCCTCTAGAGCAGAAAGCCCATCAAGAATTCCCCCGACAGCAAGCCTTCATATAGGCACAGTCCTAAAACACCATTTACTGCACTACAAGACTGTCTCACCAGCATTTAGACAGTAGGCAAATCAACTTCAACCATATCAACAAAGCAGTCATCCAACACACAAAGTACCACACCAGCGATGGAATGAAAAAAAAATTAATGATCACAAACAAATTGTATAACCAAATAAAAGTCAACAATCTCGTTCATATTGATTCTCATCCTCTAAAAGTACTTCCCATGCTTTTCATCTCCACTTCTATCTCTACAAAGAATTTTACCATATTCCTTATTACTTTCTCTTTTTCAATCACACCCTGGGCCTGTTCTTGTTCACTAAGTTTTCTAAACCCACTTTTTTCCCAGAAGTTATGAATGACTACAATCTGTCTGATGGCAAGAAATGCTATAAATTATTCAGCATATACATGAAAACTATGCAAAAAGAACTTTAAGGATGCATCTCCTTACAGTGCCAAGAAAAACTTCTCCAATTATACTTTGTTAAATTAATCTGTCCGTTCCATAGGTGTTTGTTGAGTACTTACCATATGTTAATCACTACTCTACACATTTGAAAATAATAGCAAAAAGTATCAAACAAAACAGGTTCTTGTCCTCATAGAACTTACGATGTATTTCACCAAACATTGAACAAGAAGGGAAATAAGAAAAATGGCAAATAGTAAATTAACATAGTTTACAATGAGAGATCGTATATTATATACATCAAGACAGTATAGTGGAGCTGGAATAGTGGCTCAGCAGTTAGAGAGCTTACCTGGCATGTGCAAGGACCCAGGTTCAAACCCCAGCACCACATACGCAAGTAAGTGTCAGAAGAAACAAAGGCCAGATTAAAAAATAAAATTTATTTGCTCTTTTTTTCTCTCTCACTCGCTCTCTCTCAAGAAAAACAATATAGAAGACAGTAGTGGTGATACGAATACAAAAATAAAGAGTGTGTACTCCCAAAAAGTCATGACCAGAAGAGAGAAAGATCAGCTCCACTTAATGGATAGGCGAGGGGGTGTCTAACTGCATATACACAGGGCTATCTTGAAAAATGAGTTGGGATTTTGTAGAAGATACAGGGTAGGGGAAGAGTATTCTAGTATGAGATAATAGCATAAAAACATAAGCATAACCACATTTAGAAGTTTGCTAACATACTGGGAACGTATAAAGAAGAATCACATGAACAAGCTGGACACAAGCAAGAGCCATAGCAAGCAGATCACATGTGTTCTGATAGAAAGTTCACTCTTTATCCTGTAATCAATGCAGGGCTATCAAAAGACTTTGAGAAATAGAACACGGGAAAAGAATGGAGTTCTTGAAATTTGGTGTATAGCAAAAGATTTGAGGGGAAAAGGTACATGGCAAGGACCAGGACCAGTGAGACTACTGCTACTCGCCACGTGAGGGCCCAAGAATGGCGGCTCTGAGAAGCAGCACACAGAACAGGAGGAAACAGTACCCTATGCTGGAGGGAATAGGACACGCTGCTGGGCTGGTGATGAAGCTAACTGGTAGAATGCTTGTGTGGCATGAATGAGGCCCTGTGTGAGTGAGATCCTGGGTTCATTTCCCAGAATTGCTGGGGAAAAATGTTATGAAATTCATAACTAATTGGATATGGGAATAAAGAAGTTGAAGGGATTGAAGAGAATTCCAAGTTTATGGCTTGGACAAAGGATGGTGGAGCATATGAACACAGGAAGCAGAGGACAGCAAGTACTGTATGGAGGAAGAAGAGGACTTCTTTAAGGCATGTGGAGTGATTTGACTGTGGATATTTCAGGTGAGCAATTTAATACTGGGTCTAGAGCTAGAGAGATATATTCAGGATATGGCTTTAAAATGGTTTAGGGAGCAATTGGCCATGGCTAACTTAGTTGAAGCAGGTGGTACCATATCTAGAGTAGGCACAACCTTTGGAGTCACAAAAACGTGGGTTCAAATTAGAGCTCTGCCATTTACCAGCTGTTTGGCTTTGGGCAAATGACTTAACTTCTATGGGCTCTAATTTGTTAAAGTATATAACAGATAGAGCACCTATCTCTCAGAATGACCGATGAATTAACTATGCAGAGTGTTTACTTTGTGCCAATTCTACATGCATTACCGTGTTTAATCACCAGAACTACATATGTCTGTTATATGTTCAAACTAATATGTGTATAAATTTGTACCCAGAGATAAGCAGATTAACTAATTCAAGCAGTGTCACTGTGTTCTCAAGACAAATGTGTTCAGGGGGCCCACCTGCAAGTCTATTCTAGATGGTTCTTCCTCGAAGAGAAAGGAATTAGGTTACTTATAATCTAACTTTCTCTTTACAGTTTGTTTTGTTTTTGTTTTTTTGTTAACCAAGCTTTAGCCCTCAAGGCAAGGACATATTATATTCTCTCAAAGTTTTGCAAAGATCCATCCAGTCAGGCTCCTCTGCATTTACCCACCCTAAAGGATTCCTCATGGTTTATTTTGAAAGTCCAAGCCAGGATTGCTATCTATAAAAGCTGTCTACATAGATATTGGTGGTGGGGGGTGGGTATAGTTCTTTTTATATGTAATATTTTATACTACAAGAATATCTAAAGGTGTGGGAAGTGAAAGTTGCTCTAAAAGAAATAAGTAGCAAAGAAACAACATTAGTGCAATGATAGTTTGTACTGTCTTAAGAGTAAGTCAGGCCTTTTGTTTAGGAATGGCTGATTTGGTATAATCTGAAACTATCATGAGAACAGATTATTTATAACATTTCCCTAATAAAAAATATGTAGACAAGATTCTACTTAGAAATATTATAGACTGAAACAGGCAGTTTTGCCATACCAGATTTAAAACTATACTATAGAGCTGTAGTAACAAAGACAGCATGGTACTGGTATCAAGATAGGAAAGAAGACCAATGGAATAAAATAGAAGACCCTGAAACAAACCAACAAATCTTTAAGCATCTGATTTTTGACAAAGGGGAGCAAAATATTACATGGAGGAGTGACAGTCTCTTCAACAAAGGGTCTGGACAAACTGGCCAGCCACTTGCAGAAAGTTGAAATTAGACCCATATCTTTCTCCTTGCATGAGAATCAAATCAAAATGGATCAAGGAGCTAGGAATTAAACCAGCTACACTGCAAATGATGGAAGACAAATTAAGTCCAACACTTCAGCATTTGGGAGTAGGCAAAGACTTTCTCAACAATTCTCCTAAAGTGAAGGAAGTAAAGTCAAAAATCAGTGGATGGGATGCCATAAAGCTAAAAAGCTTTTGTACTGCCAAGGAAACAATCAAAAGAATCAAGAGGTTTCCTACGGAAATGGAGAGAATCATGAGCTATGATTCCTCTGACAGGGGCCTCATATCCAGAATCTACAAAATCCTCAAAAATCTCAACTACAAAAACACAAACAACAAAATTAATAAATGGGCCAAAGAGCTAAATAGAAATTTCTCACCAGAGGACATTGATCAAGCCACTGAATACATGAGAAAGTGCTCTAAATCTCTATTAATAAGAGAAATGCAAATGAAAACCACATTAAGATATCACCTCACACCAGTCAGAATGGCAAAAAAGAAGAAAATAGACAATAATAGATGCTGGAGGGGCTGTGGAGAGATAGGCACACTGACACACTGTTGGTGGAGCCGCAGACTGGTACAGCCCCTCTGGAAAGCAGTGTGGAGAATCCTCAAAAAACTAGGGATGAGTCCACCATATGATCCTGCTATTCCACTCCTGGGTATTTTTCTCAGGGATTTAGAATCAGCACATTATAGTGACACAGCAATATCTATGTTCATAGCAGTTCAATTTACTATTGCTAGATTATGGAAACAACCCAGATGTCCCTCACTGGATGAATGGATCCAAAAACTGTGGTACATATATACCATGGAATTTTACACAGCAATTAGAAACAATGATATTGCAGACTTTGAAGGTAAATGGATGGCTATGGAAGAAATTCTGCTGAGTAAAATCAGCTTAACCCAGAGATCCAAGGGTCGAACGTCTTCACTCATCTTTGGAGGCTGGATCTAGACCCTGGCCATTGAGAAAGGTGGTCTATTATCATGTGTTAAATCCAGATAAGGTGTAATGTTATACAACCTAACACTTTTGTAGATATATTGTGGGAAGGGGAAGGGAAGGATAAGGGTGGGTAATTGGGGGGTGGCACTCCTGGGGGTAAATCTAATATCCAGAATCTATACACATTTTATATTATTTTGTTAAAAACTTGTATGGTTGTTCAATAATAAATTTCTGAATAAAAAAAGAAATATTATAGACTTATTAACCAGATGATTATTCAATATCCTACATAGCTTAATCTATGTAAAGATATTAGAACACAGTATAACATCTAATGCACGTCTTACCTTGTTCAATATTCTTTGAAATCTCTTGCGTTCGAGCCACCCTCTGATACGAGCCTGCATGACGGTGACCATTTGAACTATGTTTTTGTTAACGATTGCTCTGTTTTTTCCTTGAAACACTTGGAAGATTTCTATGTGTGGTCCAATTCTTTTAACTTTACTGTCCAATTTATCACTTTTACTTAGTACAGTTTTCTCCCTAAAAATAAAATATGAAACTTTCTTAGAAATAATAAGAAAAATAAAACCTTCTACAGTCTTAAATTCTATCAATGACAAAAACATTGAAGTAGGAAATGGATTAAAATTTGCACAAAGATTTCAATATATGGTATCACTTGAAAATGTCAATAAAGTTCTCAAAGAAGGCTGAATATTCTAGACTCAATACACCATGTATAAAATTAACATTGTGGAGAAAGAAAATCCAAAGAAATGTGAATCTGTTGAAATTTATTCATGGCCATGCAAGAGAGAATATTTTAATATAACAGTGCAGGATAGTCCACATAATTTTCCCGCCCCTGCAGCTATTTGAAGGGCTACTTTAAAATTATTATTTGGGGGGCTGGAGCAGTGGCTCAGCAGTTGCGGCGCTTGCCTGCCATGCACAGGCAAACCCCAGCACCACATACACAGAGAAGCTTTGGAGCAATGAAACCACATAAAATTATTATTTGGTACTAATACTCTGCTAACCAAAAATCATCTGAAAAGTAGTTTGGATCCAAATCCTGTCATCTGAGAGGGACTCTAATGTAGTTAGAGGGTCATGGATTGTGGTATCAGCACAGGGAAGGGTCACACTAAAACCCATGAGCTCTGCAGTGCTGATTTGGAGTGCAATTAACATGGGAGAAAACTGAAGACTGTCCACTACAGGCAGACTGCAACCTCTGAAATTTTGTATCTACTTTTTATCCCTTTATACACCAGATATATTTTTCATATTGCGGCCAGTTTTCTCAGCCTTCCAAAAAGTCTCATTTCCTTGCAACTCTGAGCATTTAAAAATGCTCTTTGGTTCTGTGGCTCTTCCACTGCTGGAGTTCCACTGAGATCCACAGGTCAATTTGTCCCCTAGAACTGGGTGTTACCCCAAAAGTATTCCAAACATACACCTCTGAACTCCAGGGCCAATTTTTTAAAACCTCAGAGTAAATCTATGACTCATGTTAACTTGGTTTTGCATTATTTTCCCTCCTAATCTGTTCTGATTTCTGCATTAAACAGGTTCTTGAACAAATCTTATTTTGTTTTGTTTGGTACACAGTTATTATTTTTCTTCTCTTGGTAACTGAAACATTGGGAGTCTGAGTTTGATCATTTAACCCAGCCATTCAGGCTGTTGGTGGGCTGTAGAGAGAGCAGGGAATCTCAGTTCTGTCTTTTTTCCTTTATCTTTTCTGTGGTTTGTATTAAAGGCATTTTCTGATATGCCCCAAATTTTATCATCTGAACAGCAATATAATATCATTCTTGAATATCAGTTTCTATATCATTCAGCAAAAATTTGTAGAAAATTTAGAATATAAATCATCCCCAGATCAAGAAATGCTCATAAGTAGTAATTCACTCAATATTCTCTTTGACACCCTGACCTTCCTTATCCTAAGTAGCCACAACTGACCAGTGAGATTTGCTGACCCACAGACAAATCCTGTTCTGTGCTTATTTCTGACCTATAGCTTACGGTGTAAATGAAATGAAAAATCTTTTCCCTTTTTTCTTTTTTCTTCTTTTTTTAAGACAGAGAGTGAGAGGAGAAAGTCAATTTTATTTATTTTCCATCTGGATTTTCTTTTCCAACACTTAGTGGTTTATGTGATGCTGGGGTTGGGACCCAGGCAGGTCCTCACGCATGCCAGGCAAGTGCTCTATGCTGAGCCACTGCTCCTGTCCCTCTTTTCCCTTCTTGCAAAAGAAAGGAAGTTAACCTTGTACTTTTCTAACTGTCATTCTTTTGTGTCAGTGGTTGATTCCTAGACTCGTTCTGTCTTGAGAAAACATTTAGAGATTAATAAATCAAAAATATATCATCATGTACACTAGAAGGATAGCTGTCTTATGAAAACAGGAAAAAATTACCAGAAAAAGCAAAGAAATATTCTATAGTTTGAATTTGTCCTCCAGAATTCATGTGCTATAAATTTTACCCCTGAAATTACAAGTTGATGGTATTTGGAGGTGTGAACATGGGAGGTGATTAGATAAATCCATAAGGGAGGGCAAGTGTGCACAGACACATACACACTGTAGGGCAAGCGTGCGCACACACACACACACACACACTGTAGGGCAAGTGTGCACACACACACACTGTAGCATGCATGGCCCTTTTACAAGAACAGGAAGAGAAATCCAGTTTAGCATGCTTGCTCTGTCTGGCCACATGATGTCCTGTGTCATACTTTGGTCAGACTTTGATGCAATTAGTAGACTCCTTCCAGATGGTAACCTCACACTCTTAGACCTTACTGCACCCTATGAAATAAATCTATTTTCTTTACACAGAAATATATCCTTGTATGGTATTCAATTATACCAACAGAAAGTGATGAATGTGTTTATCTGATTTTTTTTTCTTCTTTCTTTGTAACAACTGGACTGAGACAAAAAGGAATCAAAGTTTGGCGGTGTTCAAATTTGGACTGATTTTGAATGACTTACAAAAGGAGGAAGCTTTGACTTCTAAAGAAGAATTTTGCTTGATTAATATAATAGTTGTATAAATGGGCCTCAAAATGTGAGGTAAAGTAGGAATGCAGGTCAAACAAAATGATTGCCTCTGGCTTGTCTAATGCATTAAAAGCTACTATGAAATCTAAGGGATTCTGAGTTGATAACTTGTCCTCCTTTCTCTTGAAAGAAATAAGGGGATTTTTATAAAAATGTTCAAAGGAATCAAGTAAGAAAAAACGAGGGAAAGCTGCACGTTTTCACAATCTCTTGAAAAGATGTGTGTGATGCTAAGATCGAGATGTAACATAAAAGATTGAAACACCAGCTCCAGGTCACTCAAGCTCTGCTGGTCTCCTAAGTTGCCCCAAGTGTCACAAAGTTCTTAAATCACCTGCTCAAGAGACGTGTGTTTACTAGAGACAGACAGATACAGAGACAATGAAATTAGTTATTTTGGCAAAAATTATAGTTAATATGAATGAGTAGAAAAATATTAAGTAATGGGCTGGAGCAGTGGCTCAGCAGTTGTGATGATTTTCTGGAATGGACAGGACTCAGGGTCGAACCCCTGCACCACATACACAATGAACAGTCAGAGCAACGAAAAATACATGAAAAACTAAATAAAATTGATAAATTGCTTCTCTCTCTCTCTCTCTGCCTCTCTTTTTTTTTTTTAAAAAGAAAGGAACTATATTAAGTATAACAACTACAAAGAATTGCAAACACATTGACAAAATTGTGGATGTGTTTTGTCTTTTTTTTAGCAATCTGGAAGAGTTTTATCTTAGGCCCTAAACATACCAACTTTGATCAGTAGCACAGCTCTAGATGATTGGAGGTTAAACAAAAGAGAAGTTTGAGGCTATACAGAATAATTTAGAGAAGGTTCAGTGAATAACCGAGTTGTATTTACAAATAATGAATTTGAAAAAAAGCTATGAAATATATTAAACTTTGACAGATGTGAATTTTATTAACTTTATCATAAAATAGAAAAATGGTTTTAAATCCTTAACTATAAAATACAACAGGTGGGATACAAAAAAGGTAAAATTGGAATTTGAAATCCTTTCTATTACACTGACAAACTGATTGGCACACAGTCTGCTCCTATTTTGACAAAGGAAAAACCATTCTGTGTCTTCAACATATTTTGTCTAGATAACAAAAAGTTCCTTATATTATAAAAATATTTATTTTACCAATGCTTGGGAAGCTTTTTTTTTTCCTTCTTTGTGGTTGATTTCTTACAAAATGTGGTGTTCCTCATATTTAATGTTACTTGTGCCTCTGCTACTTCTTGTTTTGCCCTGAAGGCACCTATATGACACTTCACTCATATTTTGTTCCCTCTGACAGTTTTTCCAACATTATTTTTCACAAATTCAGGTCCCAAATCAAAACTGCTATAATGTCTTTTCAATTTATCTTTTGGGTGCCCAAGATGGCTCTAGGAACATTAACTAAAGATTATCTTTATTACACAAAAAGAGGGATGCTAGAAATAGCAAGGTGTGTTTTACATGCTTTTATGCAAATATTAAAAGAACTTTTCACAGAAAGCCGAGATGGCTCTGTTTATTGACATCTATTTGCTTACTTTTTCACATTAGGTTGGTACCAGCAACCTGCTAGCTCTAAATCTAAAATCCTTAGACATCCAGTTGTTTTAAACATGGTACAAATAAGCATATTTTTAACAATTTAGACCCTCCTACTTTGCACATCCTATAAAATTTCACCTCGCATATGTTAGCCACCAATAAGACAACTCCTGGGGCTATAAGAGACCACTAGTTACTGCAGTCCTACAGAGCTCTTTGGCCCAGAGACACCTACACCCCTCCCCCCTCATCCTGTTGCTGAGTGACATCAACTATGTCTATTAGACCCTCTCTGGTTCCCTTCTCCCACAGGTGTTCCCTTGACCTTTCCCATTCTGGGTGGTAGCTCCATATCATTGTCTCTAGAAGACCTCTGCTATAAGGGACTTCTCCTATGCAAGCCCATGTTCTCATATGCTGCCCAAAGAAATAATACTGCTAATTTGTGGTCATGTCTTGTCTTGATCAGCTCAAGATGTTTAAACTTACTATAATAGTACATATTGTCATCTAATTCAACACTAAACTGATGAAGTCTTATTTTTCAAAGTCTGAAATATGAAAAGTTGAATAATTCAGAAGAATTTCTGCATCCCTAAGTTAAATACTTAATAACTAAAATATTATTATAAACACTGCTATGCTATTGTAATTGACTCACACTCATGGTAAATTAATGCCTCCAATGTGACTTCACAGATCCCCCCATTGAGAGATGGAGTTTATTGACCCACTACATTAGCTTTCCATCACTGTGGCAAAATACCTGAGATCAACAACTTGAAAGGCAGCAGGGGTTTTTTGGCTCATGGTTTCAGAGGATTCAGTCCGTGAGTATTGGGCCCCATTGCTTTAGGGATGTAGTACATCTTGGTAGAGGAAATCAATTCACCTCATGGCAGCATGGAAGCAAAAGAGAAGAAGGGACCAGGGTCCCAACATCCCCTTCAAGGGCATGCCGCATGAAAGAACCAACTTCCTCCATTAGGTCCCAACTCCTAAAGGTTCCACCACCTTCCAATAGCTCCAAAGCCAGATGACCAGGCCTAAAGCATACCAGCCTTTTGGAAGGAGTTTTAAGATCCAAAACATAATATCCACCCTATGAATCTGGGTTGGTCTTGTGAATTGTGTTGACCAATAAAATCCAATGGAAATAATAATAAAGATATTATATTTAAATGCAAGTCATTAATCTAGGTATGGTGATCCATTAAGGAATACATACATTCATTTATGTGAATATGATGCTCACTAAGTTCTACTAGAAAGCCAGTCTGGATCTCCTACATTGGTAAAGAATTCCCCACTTGATAGAATTTTACTTCCTGACAAAAAAGAATATTAGGAACCTGGAGAATATTAAAAAGAGAAAGTGCATATGCTTACCATTATATCAATGTAGGTAAAACCTGGGAAATAAAATTGAATGGTTACTAATTCCTAACCTCAGCAGAAGAACTGACAAGGGCAAAATACAAATCTCTGTCACACAGAATCATTTAAAAAGAATATGAAACAAAGGGATTTATCTGTCTTCCAGACAGCAGTGACCGATGCCTTGGTATCATACGATGCTAGTGTTGCTGATCCTGCAATGTGGATGTCTATGTTTTAATCTGTACCTTATTCCACACATGTTAATGAAATTGACCCAATAAAATAATTTTAAATCAAAAGTTACTGAACAAAAGTAGGCAGTCAAAATCAAGCTTTAAAAATGCACCTAGATCACAAGATAAGACTGAGAAAGCAAACTGACAACTTCTCCTGCGCTGTGAGCAGGCACGCACACCCCATCTCATAGTCCTGAAGGCAAGGAAGGGGGTAAGGCATCTGTCACCTGTAATGAACAAACGTGAGTGAACAGGGGTAATTCTGCCACTTCTAATCTCCAAAATAACTGGAATCTTGGCTCCTTTTCCACAACTTATTACTGATCCCATAACACAACAATTATTTTTATTTTTAAGTCCCACTCTACTGATTCATTGTGACCCTGGATGGAAATGCAAACTTCAATCCTTTACTTGTTGCCCATCTAACACAATATAAAAATAGTACACAGACAAGAAAAAGAGATTGGATAGCTGTATATTAACTCATCTTTTTACTCATTTCCCAGACAAAATAATATCTATTAATGATTGTCTTTAATTTTTAGCACCCAAACCTATTTCATAAAAGTCTCATTCAATTTCAAATTCTATATCTCTAATAAAAGACACCATATCCTCACAAAAATCAACATCCCATATTTTTTCTTCATTATATTTCCTGATTTTAGAAAAATGATTCCTAAATTCAGGGCTATTTTGTATTCGTTTTCATTTTTATTTATTTTTATACTTTATGGAGGAGTTGAGTTGTTATACAAACATAGATGTACATGTAATAACAATATGATATGCCCCTGATCCTAATCCAGAATCATCATTCTATCAGCCACACCCCAGTCTCTTGTCTTGTCTATATTTCTCCCATATAACAGATATAAATTAAACAATCTGGCCAAAACTTTAATTGAATACACATGGAGAGGAAAATATTCCAATAATAATGTTAAATTAAAATATAAATAATAAGGCTCCATTTTCCATTTTCTAAATTAAGAAGAAAACTCTACAAAGCTATGCAATTTCAGAAAAAGCTTTATGAAAGATGCACTTTCAACGTTGTTCTTGACTGCATAATCTATCTGGAAAGTGACCTGGCGATATAAATCAAAAGCATAGGCCCTAGTAATTTTCTTTCTGGGAATTATGAAAAAAAAAATCCTCTGTAGAAGATATACATCATAGTTTGATTTATGATGGAGAAATTCAGAAAAAATATCTACATAACCTGCATTAAATCTGATCAATAAATTATTAATGGATCATAAAACTGACAAAGACTATATAATGTAATAACTTGAGAAAATGCTTATGAGTTCAATTGTAAAAGAATAGAGATATTAAAACATATGTATTGTATGATACCTGACTTTTTTTCAAAATTGATAAGTAAGGATAGAAAGAAATTTGATTATATTAACAAAGTGTTTGCAATCCAAGGGTGGAACGGCTTCATCTATCAACTATTTTCAAGAAATTCCTACCCAGGTCCTGCCTTCCTAGATTTTGACTCATTCACTCCTCTAGGAAAACGGATACAAAGTGCTAACCAAATACTAGATTGTAAAGAGAACACGAGAAAAAAAATGATTGTTTCTCATTTTCTATAATAATTAGTTCCACGAATAACAGCAGTAGCAATAGTAACAGCCTTTTATTGTGTTTACTTTAGAATTTCACTTTTTTTTTAATTTTATTTTATTTTTTTTTTTATTTTTATTTTTTGAACAACCTTACAAGATTTTACTTTTTTAATCCTCAAAAAATTTTTTTAACAATTGTTTTTAATCTGATTTTATAAATCTGGAAATTGGCACTGGGAGAAATCAAGTGACTTACTGAGATCATGAAGTCAGAATTCAAAGTCCTCCTGATCTTGTGTGTGATAACATTAAAGGAGGATAAAACTATGTCATGACAACTGAAGGCTGGTACTGACAAAGCCCAGTGCTCAATGGTCAGGCCAAGATGGCTTGGTGCCTCTTGTTTTGGGGGTTTTGTTTTGTTTTGTTCTTATTTTTTTTTTAACCAGGAACCTCTCTATACATCTCTAGTCCTTTTTATTTCCTTAAGACCTTGCTAAATTGTGGAGGCTGGCCTGAAATTTGTGATCCTCCTGCCTCAGCCTCCCAAGTCACTGGGATTACAGTCATGGGCCACCACGGCCAGCTGGCTTTAGGTTCTTTTTCACCTGTTTATTTCAGAAGTAATTAAAAGATGCCATATGACATATATAGACTCTGTCTCAAAAGTGTTCAACTTTCACAGAGTTCAAGAATGAGTAGTAGATGACATGTGAGAAATATATTGTGATGTCAAACATGGAGGCCAGGGGACCTCCTCTGCATTAGCAGTTCAATAGAAAAACAGCCTTGGCTACCCTCCAAAGGTAACTCCTAAATTTCTCTTCCTTAACACAGTTCTGATGTGGAAAAGAATTGTCATTTCTACAGAGATTTGTAGCCATTAAAGAGTCTCTATAAAACTCAGAAGATTTTTTGAAAATAAAACTATGAGTCCTGAGAGGCTGGACATAAAACCAGTTTTCCCCACTCCCTTCTAAAATTAATTTAAAAAGGTGAACAACCAATGCTGCATGCCTTCATTTGACCTTTTCTCTTGGAGTTTAACAAATATATGATACAGGTATCAAATCAAATGATTTCCAGAGAGAAAAGAAACCATTAAGCAAAACTGCATGTGAGAAAAGATACAATAAGTTAATTAGTAAGTTAATCCTGTCCGAACATTAGACCCCGAGCTTGGCAAACAATTGAACAGGGAATTTCCTTTCAACCGTTCATGCTTATACAATAATATATATTAAACACTAAATCAGTCTTAGAGATTGGTTCAGATATTGCTACTAATTAGTTTTGGCTGATATTGAAGTATTTTGTATGCTCCATTTATAAAAGCACTGTTTGCCCATCTGTTCATAGGTTGAAAGTGATTAAAGGATACTTATTACGGCTGTTGCAAAAGCCAAATACTTTCTAAGCTGCAAATATGTGACAAAACCAGTTCGGGTTGCCAAGTTCAGAAATATATTAAAAGAGATTTGTGATGTTTCCCTCCCCCAATTCCTCTTCCAACCTGCATTATCGAAAAGTAAATATCACCACTTTCCTGATTAGACTAGCACGCATGCTTTGTCCAAATGCTTTGCAATTTGGTTATAATTTACACAATTTACTCTGATTTGGATCTTCTGCTACCAAGCTGTGTCGAGGGCTTTCATTTCCTGCACACACAGCGTTGAAGGAGAAACACATGATGCTCTCGTGCTTTGAATGTGGGATTTGAAAGCAACCTGGGTAATGAGCGAAACAAGTTTATAGCCTACTTTAATCCCCTCAATGAGGTCTATTTAGTTTGAAAACAATGCATTCAATTCAGCATGGTGATACAGACTTTTCAGAAAAGGGATAAAACACATTTCCATGAAATTCAACTTTTGTCTCCATATTATTTTACCATTCATTTCCAAATCTTCCCAGGGGTTTAGTACTTCATATTAGGAAAACTTGCTCACCTCAAAAATCAGAGCAGAGTTCTGAGACTTTCTAAAATAAGATGCAATCCTTCTCAAGTGGAAGATAATGTCACTTAAATTTAGGCAAATTTTTTTAAATAGCTTAAATATCTGAATGAGATGATTATCTTTCTTGGTACTTTCTGGTATTTTCATAGCCCTATTATTACTCAAAATGCCACCCTGTCCCAGCCTCCAAAACCAAGTGATAACCTGTTTTTGGCTGCTCCTAGATCCACAGCAATCTAATTGATGATAGTAAAGGATGAAGGCTAATATTCTATTTAAATCTCCAAGAGTATTTGAGTTTCCAGATAGGGTGCTTTTTACTTACATTGATCCCTAGTTAGAATTTACATCACAATAAGGCTATCAATAAAAAAAAGACAAAAATCAGGTGCAGAGGCAAGAGGCAGAAAAAGTTCTCCCATATTTAAGGAAAGAGAGAGATGATTTTTACTGTTGCTGCTTCTGTGCTGGGTTTCAATTTTCCAACAGCTTTTCTTCAAAACACAATAGTCATTTTTAAATTCCAAATTCAGTTCAAAACCACAATTATTTCTTTCCTCTTAGTGTAGACAAACGTTCTGAAGGAGGATCATTTATTAGGAATTGAACTGAAATGATCATTTCCCATCATACAAAAGCAAAACCAGGAGGGAAATAGAGCTTTGGTTCAACTTGAATCGTGTCTGACTTTGGGATTGAGGTACTCTAGGGTGAACTTTCAGAGAATTCCCTTGAAACCAAGCCTGAAACTCCTGTAATAAACATGTTTTTTCTTCCAGGACACTGGAGAAATGTATCCTTGAAGACAACTGACGAGGCTGGAGTGTCTATGCCAAAGATGTAATGGGAGCTGATTTTTTCAGTGGCACAGTGACCAGGTTGTCCATTTTTCATAAGCTTATCGATGGACTAGGTGGGGAACATATGAATTATTCTGCTCTTCCTCCCAGTACCGTAATTTATTTCATTTGGGTTAGCCCTCTGCTTCCAACCCAAACTTTAGCCAGTCAAGGCAGAGACCTCATTCAACCGACTCCCATCCATCTCTCTCATCTTTGCTCAAGAGTGGAATTGATGAAGATTTGGTGCCTGTTCACAGATTCCTTGTCCTTAGAATGGGGATGTTAGATTACAGGTCTCTCGATAATTAATTAAATAAATATCCTTAAAATTAAGTTGATTTTAAAAACAATTGCTGATATATACAATATTTCAGTCCCAACCATATTTATGTTTTAGGGACTGTCATTTCCAGTGTATCACCAAAGTCATCAAACGGGAACACAGAGTGACGGTGACGATCACATGTCAATCAAGCCCTGTTAGCAAAATAGGATAGGTATTAGAGCTCCCTGCAGTAGAGAGATGGGATTTTTTGGCCCCCCAGTCTGCATGCGTCTGTCTCCGTGCTAACCCTCTTTAAGATGTCCTCCAAGAAACTGTGATTTCAAATCAGACTTTCCCTGTTTGAGACTTTATTCATGTTCAATGCACTACGGGGCAGGATCACTGTGCTGAAGGATGGAAACATTTATGTGTCATCTCACTGTTGTCCCACACGTTTCCTTTCTGATTCCATGTAGGACTCACACCCCACGGGGCCCTCTCCTTGCACAAGGCCCAGCCATCCGTCTCCACCAGTTTTTCATTTCACATGATCAGTTGTTCATTACTCTGTTCTGCATCCTTCAGAAGACACTGGTAGAATTGTAACTTTTCCTTGTCAAAGAGTGAGGAAAGAGGCTCAAGATTCCTTTAGGGGCCAGGACATCTCTACACTAGGGGAGAATGCAGAAGACCACAATTCACCCTACAGCCAAAGCTCAGATTGAACCTGGTTGCTTGGAGTCCTCTGTCCCACCTGCCAGAGCAAAGCTTTCTTCCCACCTCTTTGGGCTAAACTTGGGAAAAAAGATGATGCTGACCCTCACCAACATTGGTCTGTGGACACATTCAGAGCTCTGGGCTACTGAGAGCCCACTACTCAACCCCACCCCTGCTTAGGCACACAGCTCTCGGGAGCAGTATGCTTTTGCAAGATCTGCAGAAGGAAGACATAAACTCCATGACTGGCAAAGTTTAAAATGCTTGGCAATAGTGATAAGAAGGTGCTCTACAGGCCAGGGAAACAGCTAGGAAGGCTGAGAAAATGAAGGATGATTGGTCACACTGATCAGCAGAAAATGATCTCTGGGAAAAGAAATTAATAGTTGAGGTAATTCTTTGCTCTCAACTCAGCTACCTCTTGTTTTTCCTTGTCTTATACCACTGAGAAGCAATCCTAAGCAAGCAAGGACTAGAAGACTTGAGATAGCTAAAGGACAACACTGGACTTGGGTCAGCACAGAAGTTTGGAGATGGTGGCCTTTCGTGGAGATGCAGCTCTCGAGCAGCTGTTTTCCAAGGTTTCTTCTTAGCGCAGGATCCTGGTGCTGGGGACTCATCAAGGTCATTTTCAGTGGTCTCCCTATAAACTAGACAGATAACCAAAACAGAAAACACCCAACCCACACTAGGAATTGACATCTAGAATTGATACTGGACACAGTCAATCAGATAAATCCTCAAGTCTGTTCCTCAAAGTGTGGTCTGACAGCCAGCAGATCAGCGTCATCTGGGAGTTTACCAGAAACGTAATATTTTAGATTGTATTGATTCTATTCTACTGAAGAAGAATGACCCGCGAACTGAAAAGGACAGAATGAATACCGATAGGAGAGAAATGAAGCTCAACCCAAAATAGAATCTCGTAAACAGAACTGAAGCATCTCTGTGAATTAGCTGAATATTCTGGGCTCAGGCAAATAATTCCCCATTTTCATCTGTTGAAAAACCAGAGAATGTTTATGATATGAGAATTCCAAACAATGGCAAATGTCCTTACTTTCAAAAATGGAAAAAGATAAAATTTGCAACGTATGGTCCAATGAGTTTAATGTCAGGATTTATTAGTTATCAGCTGGATGGTAGTGAGGACTTACAGAATAAAACAGAAAATAAAAGCCATTTAAAAAGCAGAGAAGTTATCTAAAAATGTGACTCAAAAATAAGTATTTGCTTATTTACTAAAAGTACAATACATAGCATGCTATTCTAGTATTGAGGGCACATTGGTGAATAAAACAGAAAATTCCATTCATTAAACTTGTGTTCTAGTGAAATAAGCAAACAGTAGTCACAGTAAATAAGTGAATTAAACTGGTGAATATAGAAGTGTGGGAGAAGATGGTAGGGTAAAAAATAAAGCAGGGTATGGGGGTTCAGGAGAGATGGCAGGGGTAGAATATGCTATGTTAAATAGTGTGCAGCGGTGGGTGAAGGGGTCACTGAAAAGATAATGTGTTAAATATCACAGAAAAATGTGACAAGCAAATAAATCAGGATGGAATAGCATCACTTCTGAAATCCTAGGAATAGTAACTATGTGCATATATGTACGTGTGTGCTCATGTATTATTTCCCTGTACCTAATCACAAAGACTTCTTATTTGGTTTTATTTTGGGACCAGTGATTGAACCCAGGGATACTCAATCACTGAGCCCTATCCCCAGCACTTTCATTTTTTGTTTTGAGACAAGGTCTTGCTAAGTCACTCAAGGCTTCACCAAGTTGCTGAGGCTGGCCTTGAACTTGTGATCCTTCTGCATAAGCCTCCGAAGCCCCTGGGATTATATGCATGCACAACCATACCTGGCTAGACTTCTTTTGATACTTTACACTAAGGATATCATATGAAAATAAGCAGGAATGGAATAAGCATAAAGAAGGAAGGAGGTATATTATTATTTTTCTTCTAGATATTCACATGAATTATATGAATGTGTGGAATCACATTTTTTTTAAGAAAAGGGGGAACTTAAGGACCCATCAATTCATCTATTCCATACTTGAAGATCAGGCATTTTAAAAATGTTTTAGAAATTGAACAAAAGGAAAATTTATCACTGACATTATATTAATTGGCAAAGGATTAACAGCTCACAGCAAAATGAAATAGGTATTATATTTGTGGAAGCACAGTTTACCTGAAGGGAAATGGAGACTTTTGCAATGCAGTTAAAAGTTCTAAACAAGTCAAAACGAACCTCAAGGAAGGTTGTTTATATATAAAGTCAGCATTTCTCATGCAAAATAAAAGGTGCATGCCATTTCAAAAGTAAACTAAATCATTTATCTGTGTAGCTCCTGATTCAGTTTTTGCTTAGATATTGAGAATGAACCGAGTACTAATGTACTACTTTTCCTTACCTCAACATATAGACTTCTTCTGATACTTTAAAGATATCATACAAAATAAGCAAAAGTGGAATAGCACAAAGAAATTAATAGAAATATTAAAGAGGCAAAGCTAAGGAAAGGAAGAAATCATACTTCATTGCAAAATATCCTTAAATCTTTACCTGTATTAAGGAAAAATGTATGTATTATAATTCATGCATGAGTTTCATTTTTTCTTTATATTTTTATGAACAAATTTAGTTATTGTACAATCAAAATTGGATATAAAGTAACACTATAATATGCATAGATTCTTAAATCAGAATTAGCCCCTAGATCCCTCCCTTTTCCCCCTCCCTCCCACCTCCCTCCTCTCTTCTCTCTCCCCCATATTTATCTATGATTGCCCTAAACGATGTATTGCTATGCCTTTGTTGGGTCTGATACATGAGTGTTTCATTCTCAAACGATGAAAATTAAAGAATGTCATCTATTTGACTCTAGTTATTTCTGGTTTAGGTATTTTACACAAAAAAAATGTTATTGTATTTTTAGGTATTTTACTATCAAAAAAAAAAGTTAGAGAACGTTCCTTTGCAACCTTGGTTGAATGAGATTGACTGGCTTTCTTTGACAAGTTTAACATAAGCTTCTTTTTCCCTAAAAAGAGTTTGGGGTTTCTCAGCCATATTACATGCATGTTTGTACAAACAAAAGTATGTAGGCAATGCAAGTCTTTCTCTCCTTCCCTTCTGAATACTGAAATCTTTATCATTGAAGAAACAGGAAGCAGAACAGCAAACAAATGTGAAAATTTGCCTTTCAGGTTTGTGATCACTGAACATGAGGACAGAAATAATTAGGACTCTGACTCGTCACCACATAAAGCAACAGGTTTCATTCCCCACCAGACAAGAGTGGGTGCTCAGGTTAGCAGAAATCCCAAGCCAAGTGCAGCAGGAGCACATTTCAACAGCTCACTGTCCCCACCCTCACCTTTTAACAGCCAAGTGACTGTCTCTCTAAAAGGTAGCGCTGAGTGGGCGAATGAGCCAGTCCCACTTGCCAATTGTTGAGGGTTTCCGCAAAGCTTGCGTGTATGTGTAAATTAACTCCATCATGTCACTTTCCCATCACTGAGAAGGGGAAAACAGACTCTCAGATACTTACTGTAACCTGGGCATGGCAACGTGTGGCATGTTTTCACCCTTGAAATGCAAAAGTACTTTAGAAACTGCCCAATACATTATAGAAGTTGACTGGTAACCGATGGAAGGTAATAAGGCACTCTGCCTCATGCAGACTCTAAGGAAACCTCTAGCTGCTGAAAATACGTGGGACATTCCTCTCTAACAAGAAAAATTCTCTAGACCAAGTTACCAAGGGTCCCAACACGTGAAATCCAAGGTTTCACAGAATTTTTAGAATAGAAATATACAGTACTTCAAATAAAGAAGAGAATCATAATATTGATTCACTTAAATATTTTTGATGAGATATGCCTACATGTGTATCTATGTGTTTATACACACACACACACATAGGTATATAACCGCATACATATATATGAATACATATACACACAGTTCTATTTTGTTCACTAATGTGCTTTATTTTCATATTCAGTTTCACTCTTTTTCTATCTCTGTTTTCCATGATTCTATCCTAACACTATTTTTAAAATCATTAAGGCCATTCTTGGCTTTACTGTTTTATTGATCAAAGTTTCAGTTTACATATATTACAAGTAGTCATCAGAAAGGCTGTCAAAATTTAAGATACAAGCAGCATAAAAGCTTCCTAAGAGGGGCTGGAGCGGTGGCTCAGCAGTTACGGCACTTGCCTGGCATACACAAGTACATGGGTTCAAACCCCACACCCATGTACACAACTAAGTATCGGAGCAATGAAAGCCATGTGAAAAACTCAATAAAAATTGATTCTCTCTGTGTCTCTCTCTCTCTCTCTTACTGTCCTTCTCTCTTTAAAAAAAAAAAAGCTGCCTAAGAATTTCACTATGCTATGATTGGAGGGTTGAACTCAAGACAAATTGTTTTTTACTTTGTGACCTTGAAAATATTATTATTATTATTATTATTATTATTATTATTATTATTTTGAATCTCAGGGTTCTCAATAAGAAAACAAAAAAATGAAGTCAAGTTGTCTCTAAAATTCCCTTCAGTTTTCATCCTCTAAAATGTTTGAGATCAACCCTCCACTTATAGGATAGTGAAATTCTTAGGCAGCTTTTTTTTTTTAAGAGAGAAAGACAGTGAGAGAAAGAATCAATTTTTATTGAGTTTTTCCCATGGCTTTCATTGCTCCGACACATAGTTGTGTACATGGGTGCTGGGGTTTGAACCCGTGTACTTGTGTATGCCAAGGAAGTGCCATAACCGCCAAGCCACCGGTATCTCAATCCCTGACCTGAAATTATACTACAGAGCTGTAGTAGCAAAAACAGCATGGTATTGGTATCAAAACAGAACCGAAGATCAGTGGAACAGAATAGAAGATCCTGAGACAAACCCACATATCTTTAACTATTTGATATTTGATAAAGGGGGCAAAAGCATAGTGTGGAAGAAAGATAGCCTGTTCAACAAATGGTGTTGGACAAATTGGACAGCCATGTGTAGACAACTGAAGCTGGATCCTTATCTTTCACATTGCACAAAAATTAAATCAAAATGGGTCAAAGATCTGGATATTAAGCCAACAACTTTAAACTTACCAGAAAAAGAAGTAGGTTCAACACGACAGCACATAGGAGTTGGCAGCGCCTTCCTCAACAAAACTCCCATGGCTCAAGCAGTAAAGTCAAGAATAAATGAACGGGATGCAATTAAACTAAAAAGTTTTTGCACAGCTAAAGATCTAGTCAAGAGTATCATGAGAGAACCTACAGAATGGGAGAAAACCTTTGCCTTCTACATCTCGGAGAGAGAGCTAATATCCAGAATATACAGGGAACTAAAGAAACTAAAGTCCAAAATCACAAATAATCCAATCAATGAATGGGCAACGGATCTTAAAAGAAACTTCTCACCAGTGAAAGTCCAGAAAGCCCATAAATATATGAGAAAATTCTCTACATCATTAGTTATAAGGGAAATGCAAATCAAAACTTCAAAGAGATACCACCTCACTCCTGTTACAGTGGCAAAAATGAAGAATACAAACTACGACAGATGCTGGAGGGGCTGTGGGAAAAGAGGAACACTGCCACACTGCTGGTGGGACAGCAAACTGGTTCAGCCACTTTGGAAAGCACTGTGGAGGATCCTCAAAAAATTAAGGATGGAACCAGCTTATGATCTAGCTATCCCACTCCTGGGTATTTTCCCAAAAGAGTTAGAATCAGCATATTATAGTGATGTGGCTTCCTCAATGTTTATAGTAGCGCAATTTACTATAGCTAGATTATGGAACCAACCCAGATGCCCCTCACTCGATGAGTAGATACAAAAGCTTTGGTACATATATACTATGGACTACTACTCAGCCATTAGAGAAGACGATATTATGGCTTTTGATATCAAATGGATGGAGATGGAAAGAATTATGCTAAGTGAAGTATCCCAATCTCAGAGACTCAAGGGCAGAATGGTATCTCTCATCTGTGGAAGCTAGAATACATGGGGAAACAGTATGTTAGATGGCTAAGCTAATAATAACTTCAAATTGTATGATTCTCAACGCAACAGGGAGATGACTCCCTAGGACACTTGAAGGCATAGAGAGGCGGACAGTGGGTGGGGAGGGTGTAGAAAGAAATCCTAGGAGACTGGAGGGTGGGAATATGGGGGAATCATCTCAGAAGGAGATCTCTGCCCTACACAAGATATCCATTTAACTCGGGAGTTCTTTTGGGGGAAACAGCAACAGGGGGAACCCAAGCTGGACATCCATGATATGGCATTAGCCCTGGATAACTAAGTATATATACATTGGTTCTTGAATGTTTGATAATGTTTTCTCCTCAATTGTATCTCTATATCCATCTAATAAATAAAAAATAAATAAAATAAAATGTTTGAGATCCCAACAAAAAGTAGCTAGAGGTCCCTACAACACTTTGCCACAGCTCTTAATGATTGCAGCAACAGATGATAGACTGAACAGAAAAATGTTTAAAATTCACATTAGCTGGCTCAGTTCGGGCCAATAACTACAGTACAGAATATGCACATCTTTGAGGATGTACAATTATTTAACATTGATAGGGCTATATTAATTTGAATTTGGTAACTCCTATAAAGAAAAAAATTCCCAATCAAACTAACCAGACTATTTGTAGGAAAAAGATTTAAGAAGTAGATAAGTTGCTTTTAACACCATCAGATATTTTGGAAATAACTTATACATAACAGTTAAATTTTTTTATCTTTAAACCAAGTTTATTTGTGAAAAGGTTTCAGCTAATATTCAATTTCCCCAGCATGGGCTATTTAGGTTATCTATTACTTCCTATGTCAGTTTTGCTAACTGTTTTTTAAATTAGTACCTCTTAGTTGAATGTAATTGGCAAGAAATTGTTCATATACTGTCATATTTTTCTTCTAATGTCTGCAGTTCCAGAGTAATCATCTCTCTTTCAATGCTGATATTGGTAATTGTATTTTATCACTTTTTAAAAAAATCAGTTGTGCTAGGAGCTTACAAAGCTTATTATCTTTTCAAATAACTGATTTCTATTTTATTAATTGCTTTATTGTTTCCCCATTTGTATTTCATGGATTTCTGTTCTTTGTAATTCATGTTATACATGCCCTTGAAAAGTATGTATATGCTACAGTTAGTTGTTGGATGTAATTCTATAAAGGTCAATTAGGTCAAATTGTCCAAGTGTTCTAGACCTACAATTTTCATTTGATTCTTTTTGTTGTACTGGGGATTGAACCCAAGGTGTTTAACCACAGAGCCCTTTTCACCCTTTTTATTTATTTTTTTTTATTTTGAGACAGGGTGTAAGTAGCTCAGAGCCTCCTAAATTGCTGAGGCTGACTTTGAACTCATAATACTCCTGCCTCAGCCTCCAGAGCCACTGGAATTACAGGTGTGCACCACTGCACATGGCTGATTCTTTTTTGTATAGCATCAATTTCTGCCCTTAAAATCCCCTGTTATCATGAATATCTTCTTGAATTCTTCAACATTTAAAGAAGCTACTAATGGCACTTTGCCTGTAATCCCAGCTATTCAGGAGGCTAAGGCAAGGAACACTGTCAGTTCAAAGCCAGGCCGGACCATAGGCAAGACCCCATCTTATTCTTGAATAAATAAATTAAAAATGAAAAATAGAAAACTCTGCTTTAAAGTCCTTGGCTGTTAATCCCAACATCCATGATATCTTTTTATGTGACCAGCTGCACCAACTGAAAGTTACACAGGTTGCTGCTTTAGGCTTGATTTTTTTAGTCTCTTCTACACACGCACAGATCACAGGTCAGCCAAGAATTTGAGAAGAGTTTATATACAGGCTCAGTTCTCCTCCCTCCATGGCCTTATCCTTTGTGGGATTCCCTAATCAATTTCCAGTCATTCTGCAAGCTCCAGACTCAGTCTTCTGACACTTTGCACCAATAATGCTGAGGGATTCTGCCTGACCTAGCTGCTTCACACAGGATAAATAGGGATCTCACCCATTGTAATTCCTTTCCTTCAGGGATCAGACAACTCTGAGAGTCTGTATGCATGTCCTCATTCCACAGTGCTTTCAACATGCCTTACATTTTGCACTTTATAATCATTTATAAGAAATAAATTAATATATTCCCAGTGAATGAGAAAATACTAATATGAAACCTGCCCTTTCCTGAAATGTCCATTACTATTCACTTCCCATGATCCCTTCTTCCTATCTCACCCTCCAATCTATCTGACAAAAACCAGTGGATTTTCACAAGTTTAGCAACAAATTTGGTACGTAAAATAGAAATCAATCTAAGAATCCCTTGCAGAGTCACTGAAAGATGTGCTTCATCTAATAAACAATGCCATATAATTTCTAATAAACAAAAATCAGCTTAAACACATGCAATAATGTATACGTGCTATAAACCCAGATATCACAAAGCTGAGTCTAATGCCTGATTACCATCATACTTGGGGGGAAAAGGTACTATTGTTCTCTTCGCTTGAGTCAAATGAAATAGCAACAATGAAAAGATTTATCAAGAACTTGAGTTCTTAACAACCTAAGCTGCTTTAAACACAGACAGGAAAGTCAGTAAGTAAATTTTCAAGGTTAGAAACAAGCACATTAAGTTATGCTTTTCTGCTATTATATAAAAGATTTACCTGGCTTCTGGCTTCGGTTCAGCATCTATGAGTTGCTGCTGTTTTTTCAGAAAGGTTTTCTAGAATAAGAGAAAGAAGTGTAGATATAAGAAGAAAAACAACTTCACTGCCCAAAAGTTTTAACTCCACTGGTGTTCTGTGATATTATCAAAGGGAGAATCTTCCTGTTATAAAATAAACCAAAACATACAAATTTGTACGCATGCTAAGAACAGCGATTGCTGAATGTTCCCCAGCATCTTCTGGCACACAGAAATACAATTTCTGTTAATCATGTCAGCAAGCAAATATCTTTACAAATCTATTACAAATGAAATTTACTTATTTGTCCTGTTTTACAAAGAAAAAAAAGGATTTAACAGTTTACAAAAAATACAGTTTCTATGAAAAAGGAAAACAAGAAAACCAGAGTAATGGGGAAATACAGGGAGAATAACAATGCCAAATATTTTCTCATATTGCTTGATGTGTCACACAGATTTGGTTCTAAAATTCCTAGCTATCAAAGTGTTATGGATTAATTGCCTTCATGGCAAATTCATGTGTCAAAGCCCTAACTCCTTCAGTATGCCTATATTTGTAGAAATGGTCTTTAATGAGTTAAGGTTAACAGAGGTAAAAAATGAGGGGTCCCTAATCCACTATGTCCAAAGTCCTTATAAAAGGAAGAGACACCAGATATAAGGTCATGTGAGAACCCAAGGTGAAGGTCACCATCTCCAAGGTAGAGTGAGAGACCTGAAGAAAACCCAACCCTGCTGGCACCTTCACCTTGGACCTCCATTCTGCAGAACTTGTAAGAAAATTAATTTCCATTGTTTAAGCCACTGACTGTGGGGCTGGAGCAGTGGCACAGCAATTACAGCACTTGCCTGGCATGCGCGAGTACGCAAGTTCAAACCCCAGAGCAACAAAAGGCACATGAAAAACTAAATAAAAATTGTTTCTCTCTTTCTCTCTCTCTCACTGTCTCTCTTAAAAAAAAAAAAAAGACACTGACTGTGGAATTTTGTAATGGCAGCAACTAGAAGACTAATAATACACAGTAACAAAATAAACAGCGTTTCTAACATTCACAACGTCAGTAAGAAAATCCACCTTATTTTTAGTGGACACTTTTTCCATATTAAAGACTGGCATGTCCTGGTTTCAGCAGTATCAGAATTACACAACAGTGTTCAATATAGATTTTCTTACAAAATTCTTCGATCTGGTCAATGATAGAAGGAACACTTCAGGAAGATAATTTAGACCTTAGAATAAGTGGTCTTTGCCTCACTGGTCATTTGTTAAGATCCAAAGGTAACATGGATACACAAAAGCATTGATGGATTGTGTGTCTACTTTATAATCATCTGTGACAATTATTTTGCATGAAATAACTTGAAGAAACAAGGAAAGTGAATTTGAAGTAGTCAATCAGTAAAAGTTAGTAAAAAGTTAGGGGACTGTGGTGTTGCTGAGCTGTCTCCCTCAAACTCTACAAGAATTCAGTGACAGAAAGTTTCTTGGCCGTTGATAACATGAAACGCATACACTATTCTCAAGGAAAATGCTGATTTAAGTTCTGCCCTTGAAGTTTCAAATGTGTATCTGACTAAGCTAAAACATTTCTCACACAAATTCCTAAGAAAAACAAAAATCAATGTAAAGACAAAATGTGTGCATACTACAAAAACATTCTGTACTAACACAGAGCAATTGTTTTAAAAGTATTTTTAAAAACCATAAATCTCCTTACAGACTTTAGCTTCATTCTACCCTACAGTGCTCTCCCAGAGCACATCTTAGTATATGTTAATTTTCTTTCATGACATTCATTTATTTAGGTCTAAAAGTAATCTTTCTTCCACAGTTAGGTTAGAACAAAGGAACCTTGAAAAATGTTTTGCATTATCTCTCAATTCTTGTTATACTTAGAACTCCCTGATCACACGATCATATATTATTTTTCCAAAAAAATAAAAACCCATAATACTGAAATTTAAATACAGCACACAGGTGATAATAAAGCACTGATGTGGTAACTTTTTTAATTGTTACCCCCAAGATATACCATGACATATATTCATGACTATAAAAATACTAAGGGCTTAAAGAAATTAAATTTTTAGTATTTAAGTTCCATACTTGCATGTGCTTGGCTTGGACCACACTGTCCTTATGTGATCCTACTATTTATAATTGCCAACTTTGTTTTTTATTCAACTGCTTCCTTCTTGGCCAGACTAACTGAATTGGCAAGCTCTCCTTGAAGAAGAGTGTCAGAAGTGAAGGTTGTTAGGAAAACAGCCTCAGACAAATATTCTGGAGGATTTGCCTAAGATGTTCTCTGATTCCTTCCACTTGCTCTTACAACCTCATTCCTTCACGTTCTCCACCTATGCCTATTTCTTCCTACCTAGCATTAACGAGAAGCAGTTGTTGGTTTTTTGGTGGGTTTCGGTCTCTTTTTTTGAAAAGTCAATTTCTGTTCTGATTTTAAGGGTCCCAGTCAGTCTTGTACATACTGATATATTCAAGTCCCAAGTCCATTCCTCCTTGATATTTCAACTCTGTTCTCTCTTAAAATCTTTCTTTCTTCCTCCAGCCCCTTTAGCTCTTTTAAACTCCTATTCTCTCCATGGAAATACATCTCAGAGGCATCCCAAACACATGGATGAAGATATATCATTAATACTATTCTCCTGGAAAAAATTTTCAAAACTTTTAATCTGAATAGATTTAACCCAAATCAGTTTTCTCCTTTCCCCACATATTCTCTCAAACCCAGAATTAACTGATACCAAACTTACTTCTGACAATTCACATAATATTATCACACCTCAGCCTTCTTTTTCAGAAGAACACCTGTCTAATCTATCAATTCTCATCCTTTCTTAATCTTTTCCAGATTTTTTTTCCTTTCTGACAATTCCATCTTAGTCTTAATAACTAAATGTTTATACTGACTAACCATAAATCTGTAGCCTTTCATTTTGTATCTGAATGCTAGAATTATTTTTACTTTACTATGTTCAGTGCGAAATTTTGGAATATGTTTGCTATAAAGAGATAATCTATAAGTGGCGTACCAGTTCCCAACTCTTACCCCAAAAGGTGACAAGGGGTATTTTCTAAGTGGTAAAGGATTTTCATACTTTTATTTACTTTTATTTTTTAAAGAGAGAGAGGGACAGTGTGTGTGTGTGTGAGAGAGAGATAGAGAGAGAGAGAATATCAATTTTATTTACTTTTTCATGTGGCTTTCATTGCTCCAACATTTAGTTGTGTACATGATGCTGGGGTCACACATGCCAGGCAACTGCATAACCCCTGAGCCATCGCTCCAACCCCAGTTTTCATACTTTTAAACAGCCTTGTAATGACACCCAAAGCATACATAAACATATCACAACATACGCATATCTTTTAAGGTAAAGTAAAAGTTTTGTGTAAAAGTAAGTAACTGTGAAAAGAAAATCATTACTGGCACATATATATAAAATTAAAATTATACATTAAAATATGTGAAATAAACTGAAACAATTTTGCTGCCAGGCTGGACTATGAATGCTAGCGTTTGTCCTGTGGAAATGAGTCATGTCACTCTGGCACCTTGTGTGAAATAGCGGTGAGCTGCAACCCTTTTTCCGGCACTGCTTCTAGTGTGGAAAACAGCATAAACAGCAGAAATGTCAATCATTTGCATGCATGCAGAAACAGAAGGCACCAAATACATCTTCCTGGGATTTTTCACAATGACTTATCAATCTCTTTACATTACTGAATCTGAGAGTGTCCAAAAATGCACAGAAAGCACAGAAGGGTTTTGCAGCCATATAAGCAGCCCTAGGAAGTGGATATTCATGGGGAACTCATATATGTCCACAGTCTGCTCACAGAGTCAAACCCGCCCCTGCTCTGGAAGGTAGTCTCAAGTATGGTATTTCCTTACATGTGTTTGCAGAGGAGGTGTCCCAAAAATAACACCATTCACTCTGTAACAGCCCTGGCCATTCCACTTTTAGACTAGGGGAGATTGTAGAAGATGACTTAGCAAAACAGCAGTGTTCATTCCTTCAACCTCCATGAGAAATCAAAACTACAGGAATTTACACTCATATACATAGGCTGCTCAGCAAAGCTTAGGAGACAATACAAAGGCTCCCAAGAGGATGGAGGAAACCGCATCCCAAAAGAAGTTCCTCTGAAGGTCTTCACAATGCGTAAAGGATCTGGGGTCAGGAACACGGTAACAAATCCTAGCACAATACCAAAATGAATTCTCAAAAACATAAATGCAAAAGATATTTTTAATGCATGGTTCAGCTGATGGGAAAATAACGGAATTCCATTCTAGCCCCAAACAATCAAATGTTGAATCTACTGTTCGATGAGTTCCAGATGAAGTCTTTGCCTTGGAGATTATGTGACAATTCCTGAAGGCTTAATTTGGGGTTTTTTGTTTGTTTGTTCTGTTCTTAATTTCTTTTTAAATTTTTGAAAGTTAAATTATTTTTAACTGATGCAACAAAAACCCAAAATCATACATATTTATGGGGTACCATGCGACCTTTCAATATATGTGCACACTGTGTAAAGTTTAAATTAAGGCAAACATATCAATATCCTCAAACATTTATTATTTCTTTACGTTGAAAGCATTCTTTTTGATATATACAATACATTACCCTTATCTATAGTCTGGTGTGTTCAATAGCACACCAGAACATGTAGTTATAACTTGGTTCCTGCTGATGAACCTCTCCCCATTCCTCCCTTCTCCTCCCTCTCCAGAACTTCTGGTAACCACCCATTCTACTCTCAACTTCTGTGAGATCATTTTTTAGATTCTACATATGAGTGATATTATATGATATGTGTCTTAGTGTTATATGGCTTGTTTTGCTTAACTTGATCATCTTCCATGACCTCTATGTTGTCACAAATGACAGGATTTCATTACTGTTTATAGCTGAATAGTATTCCATATGTAACACTTTCTTTATTCATTGGTTGATACACACTTAAGGTTGCTTCCATTTCTAGGCTATTGTGAATTGTGTATCAGATCTAAGAACACCTCTCATAAAACCTAGAAGGGCAATAACATTAAAGCATGAATCAGGATTTAGAAATTCCCAGGAAACAGAGAAAGAGAGCATAGTTTTAAGACCACATGCTATAAATCCTTGGCTTTCATGGAGAAGGGGGAAAAATATCATCTAGGAACGTCTGATGACCCCCTGCCATAGATTTAAGCCTCAATTCATTTGACCTGATGCATCTCCTCCACCTCCCTCCACAAAAATGGCTAAAAATCTAAACAAGGAATCTCAAGTTAGTACTTCCCTAAAACCCCAGGGAAGGGCAGCATTTTTAGAAAGATAGAGTTGAGACCCAGGCTTCAAAAAATTCTCATAGTGAAATACCAAGCAAAATTAGCTCAAAATCAGAAGATAAAGAGAAAAGGTGCAAAGAATCAGAAAAAAAACCCATAACTATATATTCCGAATCTCAAAGACTACATATACTGAAGTCATTATAGACAGAATATAAGAATGAGCTTCCATTTCTTTATTTAGAGAAATACACTGCAGGAATCAAAAAATTATCAGAATTGACCAAGCCTATTGGGAAAATGAGTAGACATTCTAAAAATGAAAAACAGTAATTGAAATTAGAAGCTCAGTGAATACCAAAGGAATAGATACGTAGAAAAGAGACAACCAGTACCATAAATCAAGAGGAAAAGTTCAGAAAGCAGCAATGAGACAGATGAAAGATAGGAAAGAGAAAACAGAGAAAAGAGAAGGACAACTGACTGAAAGATGCATGTTTTTAATTGGAATTTATAAAGAGTCAGAGTTTTAAAAGGAATCAATGAAAAGAGACACCATTTGAGGAGAAAGGCAAGTTTATGTTTTTATTTTAAAATTGCTGGAAGACTGATTTTCACATTTAGGTAATCCAAGGAAAAACAAGCAGGACAAATAAAAACCAAAGCCCACTTACTTCATAATAAAAAATAAATAAATAAAAAGCAGAACAACGAAGAAAAGTCCTTTGAAGCAGAAAGTGTAGACAGATTACCGCAGAGGAGAGACAATGGAGCAAATATCTGCTTTTACTCTGCAGCCAAGGCAGCTAGAAATAACTCTGCAAAATGCTGAGAAGGTATAGGAGAAGAGAGAAAAAATAAATGCACTATCAGCTGAAGATTTTTGCCTACAGATCCTTGATAAAGATACTTCTAAGAGAATGCTGTTTGAGAAGAAAGATCTTGTTATTGATCTGTGATGTTTAATTGTAATGGCAAGTATAAAAAGCAAGTGGCGAAGATAAAGGTAAACTTAAACAACACAATGAAAAGAAATAATTCTATTTAATTTGTGAGATTAGAAAAATAAGACGGGCTGGAGTGGATGCTCGGTGGTTACAGTGCTTGCCCAGCATGCACAAGTACACTGGTTCAAACCCCGGCACCCATGTACACAACTAATTGTCAGAGCAATGAAAAAAAAAAGACAATTATCCTCTAATATTTAAGGCAATCTACCATTTGTGTATGAGAGAATGAGGAAATTAAAGATATTTTAATTGAACTATATGTATTAAAATCTGTAGATTAAGCACTTTGGAAAAGTAAAAAGAATACAAATGCCCAACCAAAAGAAAGGAAAAATAGAATAAGAGAGGGAATATACCCGTCACTTTCAAAAATGATAAGAAGGGGACACATAAAAAATATAAAATGGAAGTTACAAATACAACCCATAAAATAAAGTGGAGGAAATGAACCTAAATGCATTTTTAGAAGCACAACCTTGAGATGCTCACAGAAAAGGAATATTGTCAACCCAGGAAATACTCCTCAACCTTTCTGATCATTAGGAGAAATGTAGATTATTAAAATCATAAAAATAGGATTTTATATCTGCCAAATAGGCAATATTAAGTGTTGCTGAGAATATGAAGCAGAAAGTGGCTTTCTGTCGCCTGGTGAATTTTACCTTATGCCCACTAGCCAGCCTGGTTAGGAGATGGCAAGAGCCAATGGAGGAACAGAGGAGCAGCTTACTGCCGGAAACGAACAATTACTCAGTCAAGCAAGAATCAACTACTGAGCTCCCGCTGCCCAGGCCCTGCTTATCTAGCCTCAGGATTGAAGCAGTCAATATTGTAGCCTCTCTCTCCTCTCTCTCTTTTTTTTACTAAGTTACTTAATTCGAGGTTTTATTTTTACTTTTAAACAAATGCATATTTA
This sequence comes from Aplodontia rufa, assembly GCA_004027875.1. Taxonomy (NCBI): domain Eukaryota; kingdom Metazoa; phylum Chordata; class Mammalia; order Rodentia; family Aplodontiidae; genus Aplodontia; species Aplodontia rufa. The sequence goes on from PVKS010000938.1 coordinate 52,905, forward strand.
TAGGAAGTTATGGAGTTAGTGTACGGAAAAGCACTGTATAGTACTCAAGGAGTTTTCTCTTATGGTTACGTTATATATAACTATTTCCATATGGTTGCACTTTATATATAACATCAATACAATAATGTAATGATTTGTGCATAGTTTTTATTTTTTTGCTTTAATTTTTTTATTAAGAATTTTTTTTAAAAAATTTTAAAAAAGAAATTTAGTTATCAATCAAAAATGCATCCAATGAAATAATACGATATGTATACATTCTTAAAATTAGATTTACCCCTAGAGCCCACCCTATTCTTCCACCCTTACCCCTCCCCCTGCCCCCTCCCCCTTCCTTCCTGATACATCTCTATTAATGCAATAGGTTTTGTGTTACGATGACTTTGCTGGGTCTAATACATGAGTCTGACTGCCTTTCACACAGACCTGGGTCTAGCTCCAGCCTCCACAGATGAGTGAAGACATTAGACATTTGATTCTCTGGGTTTGGCTAACTTCACTCAACATGATTTCTTCCATCACCATCCATTTACCTTCAAAGGCTGCAATATCATTGTTTCTAATTGCTCAGTAGAACTCCAAGGTTCTAACCACAGTTTTTGGATCCATTCATCCAGTGAGGAGCATTTGAGTTAGCTCCATAATTTAGCTATTGTAAATTGTGGCCTCTCTTTAACCCATTCTGAATTCTTGATGCATCAAGAATTCTTCAGTTTAATACTGAAGTTAGGAATGCTTGCCCTAGAGAAACTCTTCCACAGAGCCATCTAGAAGAACACTTATAGCACAGTTGTTCAAAAGAGAACATTTTTTAAAAGCCAAAAAACACTTAGCATAGAAATGATAATTAAATCAAACGTACTGCATTCATTCAATGGGATATTATACATTGATGTAAATGAATGAATCATGGGGAGTACATCCACATTAACAAAGACTGACAGATCTCAAATTACTTGTTGAGCAAAAGGAGAATGAAGACATTATGATTCCATTTACATAAAGTTAAAAACAAGCAAAATGAAATAAAATGCTAATTAGGAATATGTATATATGTGCTAAAACTAAATGAAAAAGCAAGAGAACATTCAACATAAAATTAAGGAGACTGGATATGAAGGCACAGAAAAGAAATAATACTGTTCTAAACCTTAAATTTTGTGGGCCTTTATTTTAGTATCATTTTAAAATATGTATATATAAAATTGTGTGTGTGCATATGATTGACATATGAAACAAAAGAAAAAATTAAAACAATATGGTAGTAATATTCCTTGAGCTTTAAATAAACTTCTTGCCTTTTGATAAAGAAAAAGATTTGGGGAATCTGAGTTTCCCAAGTTTATCACAAATTCCAAGGAGGCTCCATGGCTCCAAATTGCTTCTGTGGTTTGTGCGTGTTTTGGAAAGAATGCCAAGAGAAGGAACAGCTGCTGCCAGATGTGAGTTACTTTAAAACTGTATGAGTTTATAAATTCATGTGACTAATTTTTTTTTTACTATCTGGAATTAAAACTTTAAAGAACAGATTGGAAAAAATGAGTTTTCATCTTATCATTTGGGGGCATTTAAATATGTTTATGAACATATTGATGTAGAAGTTGATGCTTAAATATACATAAGGTGATTATTTGTTTTGGAATATGTTTCCCATTTGATTTAAGGTAACCACCTGGAAAGTTAATTTATAACTAAACAATTTAGTTGTAAAGTGGGCAGCATTTTCAAAAAATGAATTCAATTTTTTTTCATTTGAGGATTTGTTGGGATTAATTTGAATGTGAAATAATTCTAAATGGTGAACACAGCTATTATGAGGTTTATATACAACCTGGGTGGTTTGGAGCTGCATCACAGAGCTAATTTATAATAACTAAGAATTAGAACCGACTGTGTATATTCTGTGTGTTATTGGTAATCTCCACAAAGATTCCTCAAAGCAGATATTTCATTTCTCACTTTTTCTGAGGAAATTGAAAAATGTAGTGTCTTTATCTTGATTACACAAGTAGGAGATAACTGGATTCAAACTCAATACACTGATTTACTCATTGGGTAAAATGGAAGATACAGGCAGTGATTTTGCAATTTATGAAAATAAGAACACAGCGGGAAGAGTCAGTAACGGAGTTTGCATTAGATTTGTAGTTGATGGGCACTCAGCAATTTTGTTTTCCACTTTCACTTTATTTAGAAAAGATCTCGTGGTTTTGTAGTGAGTCACTGGGACTTAACCATCCTGGGTCTTAGACTGTCATCAAATGCACTGCCCCAGTCTCCTAACTACAACTTGACTACCATTCTTTGTTTAGAGGACTTTGATGTGAAATATTGTGGAACTGTTCTTCTCAAACTTTAATGAACTTGTAATGCCTGTGGGTCTTGTTTCTAGACATAGATCTCTTCAGGACACTTCTTGGATGGACTTGGATGGATATATCAATTTATTCAAACTGTCCAGAATAATCTGAGTGAAAACTATTATCAAAACACCTGATGCATTTTCCCAGGCAAATTTTGACATTTACTACAATTCTATTTCATTATTTGAGAATGTGTTTTAGATAGTTTTGATTACTTAGAATCTCACTCATCAACTTTCACAAGAAAGTGCATTCCTATCCTATCATATAACTAAATCCTTCACAGAACATTGCACTTCAGATATTTGTTACACAAAAAAATAATCAAAAACTCATTTAAGGGCTGGAGAGGTGACTCCACAGTAAAGCACTTGTCTGGCATGTGCAACAACCCTGGTCCAATCCCTAGCACCACGTATACAACTAAGCTGAGGAAAAACAAACACCAGATAAAAAAATAAATAAAATCACCTCTCTCACTCTCTCTTAAAAAAAAACTCATTTTAAAGCAAAAATGTGATAGGGAATTATCTAAAACAAAGCTTCCAGATCTTCTGATTCAATAGATCTGGGATGGTGCATGCATTTCTACATTTCTAACAAATTTCCAGGTAATAGCAAAGCTATTGGTCGAATGGCGGCACATGGAAATGGAAGAATATTTTCCCCATTCCTCATGATATCCTAAATTTTACCTCTTATTTAAACCAAAACTGCAGAGACCTGAATACCAGGATGATCTACAGTCCCAAACCTTCCTACCCTCTAAAGCTGTTTTCACCAAACTGCTTCATGTGATTAACAGAGGGTCAATTTTTAGCATATATTACCATATTTTATGGAAGTATAATTTGAGTACATCACTCATCCATTTACTTTACAGTGCCTTCTTCAAAATCTTCCACATGGTACATTTTTCTTCATTTTTTTAATTTCAGAATTAAGTGATTGAGTAAGTATTATTTGGCGTCTCAGAGGAACAAAGAGGAAGCTACACCATTGATTCCTCCCTTAGATCCATCCCTCCCTCTCATTTTTATGGTTTGCTTTACTTTTAGGGAAACACTCTGAATCAAGTGACTAATCACTCTGTTCTCCCTTATAAGCTGCTGAAGTGTATGTAGCTAAAATTGAGGCCCACCTATAGCAAACATCAAATATGCCAAATTATGAGTCTGCACATTTAACTAAATCTTAACTTCATCTTTTCTATTCTGCTTTCCATAACCCCTGATATCCTTGCTTACACATTTCATGTTGTATCTATATTATAAGCTATCATAAACTGATTTTTTTGAAGAGAGAGGGACAGAGAGAGAGATAGAGAGTGAGAGAGAGAATCAATTTAATTTAGTTTTTCATGTGGTCTTTGTTGCTCTGACACTCGGTTGTGTACGTGGTGCTGGGGTTTGAAATTGCATCTTCACGAATGCCAGGCAAGCCCTGTAACTGCTGAGCCACCACTCCTGCCCTCATAAACTCTTTAGGAAAGAACTGAATGACTGCTTTAACAAGTTGGTAAAGAAAGATATTAACATCTTTAATTCGTACAACACTTACTACACACAATCCAGTCATACTTTGTTAAGCCTTTTCATACATGATTTCTACTTTTCGTTGGTTATTGTTTTGTTTTTTATTTATGTATATTTGTGTTGAAGAAGCAGTAAAAATCTTTAAAAACTGCACATACCGCCCCATCCAAAAAAGGAGCAGTTTGACAACATGTACAAGCTAAAGAGCAAAAAAAAAAAAAAAAAAAAAAACAAAAGAAGGGGAGCAGAGAGCAGAGTATAACAACAAACAACATACCACTGCAGGGAATTTGCCCTAAGGAAATTAAGAATAACTCCAAACACTTCACTACAAATATAGCAATCTGCATTCTGTTAAGAAATTATTCTACTGTTAACAAATACAAAAAAATGAGTTAATGAGTTATATTTATAAATGGAATAATGCTGCCATTGATTCAATGTTAAAAACAATATATTGGAGCTAGAGCGGTAGCTTAGAGGTTAAAGCGCTTGCCTGGCATGTGCAAGGACCCAAGTTCAAACCCCAGCACCACGCACACAACTGCATGTTGGAGAAACCAGAACCAGATGAAAAACAAAAATCGATTCTCCCTTCTCTCTCACACACACTCTCTCCCCCCTGTCTCTTAAAAAATGTTAATCAACATGAAAAAGTGTTCAGAAAGTATTTTTGGAAGAAAAATTAAGGTTGTAAAGTATTGTTAAAATAAACACGCTTGATTTCCTCCTTGGGCTCATTTTAGTTTTTTTGAAGATCTTTGTATTACCTGTTTCCTAGCACAGCTCTTGTTCATTTGCTTTTTGAAATTTGTTGTCATTGGTAGGGCTGGCATTTTTAGTTTAACATAACTCTTGTAAAGAGCAGCTTAGGTTTTGGTTGTTGTGTTTTGTTTTGTTTGGGTACCGGGGATTGAACCCAGGGATGCTTCACCACTGAGCCTCACCCCAGGCCCTCATTTTTATTATTTTTTTATTTTTTATTTTATTTTGAGACAGGATCTCTCAAAGTTGCTCAGGGCCTCGTTAGTTGCTGAGGTTGACTTTGAACTTGTGATCCTCCTTCGTCAGCCTCCCAAGTTGATGGGTCTACAGGTGTACGCTACCATGCCTGGCTAAAAAATCATATCAAACCTTAGTTTGATATGATTTTGTTGTCATAATCGTAAGTATTTATTCTTTGGGGAATCAATCATACTACAACATCTGTATCAAATGAAAACTAGTCAACAGGACAGTCATTGGTTAGACAAAAATAAAAATTTGCTCAAATGATAAAAAAAGTTCATGTATCGGAAGCATAATTTACAAAAATTATTTTAACACATGACAAAAGAAATGTTAACAGCCTTTATAGAATGGTCATAAATCAGCAATAACAGACATAGGAAGAATACAAAGATTTGAAATAGAGGTTAAAAATTATCCTGCATGTTTCGTTGAAAAATAAAGCTGGAATCAGAAAAGCGATCAATTACTAAGGTCTGGAGCGCTGGGTCTTGAAACATTCTTGTCACCGGTATTCATCTCCATTATTTAAGCGTATCCTAACACAACCACTGAGTGGTCTCCCAGTTATTTCCAGCCAGGTCTCACCGTTTGTGACTTGTTCTTCATCAGCAGGATCTCCTAAGTCTTAACATTTTGCATTTGTGGATTTGGTCCTTCCAAGTAGCTGCTGCCACATGCCTTTCCTGTAATTGCAAAGGGGACCTTCTGATGAGCACTGGGAGGATGTTGGAAAAAGAAAAAAAAGAAACTCACAGGAAAACTGCCTGACAAATGAGAATGGCTACTGATTCCAGGGAAGAGGAATGGGTGGGGGGGGAAAGTTCATTTCAAAGCAGATTGTATGTTTTTTTGTCAATAAAAACAATAATTATGATGCGGGGTTTTTGAGATGAGGCCAGATTCTCTGCTCCCGCTGGTGAATGAAGAGGGCCTGGCCACAGAATTCCGTAGCCGCCGAAGTAGCCTGTTTTCAGTGTTTGCAGCTCTTGTCAGTTTGAACTGAGAAGTTGGGCTAGTTGCAGTTCCCTGAGGTCCCTGCAGCCCAAAAGTGTTAGCAGCTACCCAGCTAAGAGCTGGGATTTCCGGGGCACATTGCAGCTCTTGGTGTGGAAACACACCCCAGGAATTTGGCGCCGATCTGATCTTCTGGGTCCTTATCTTGAGAATCTGAAGAATAAAATCCAAGGACAACCACCGGAAGGAGGAGTAAAAGGAGCAGAATTTATTTAAGAAGAAGAGCAGAGACTCCGCAAGGTGGAGGGGTACCTGGAAGCAGGACACTGTCTAATGGAGGTTAGGCCAGAGGTTATATTGATTTGGGGTATGAGCATAATTAACATTCATGCAAAGCAGGTATTGAGAAATGCATCAACTCCATTGGTTAAAATATATGCAAAACAGGCATTGAAATTGGTCAGGAACACTATTGGTTAAAATCTATGTAAAGCAGGCATTGAAGCTGGTCGTGAGCACCTTCGGTTAAAACAAAAGGTGGCAAATACTTGCTAATATCCACCTGTGACCACTCTTAGTTGGGACAAGGGTGAGCTTCAAGGTCTTTTTGCATTTGAAGGCCCAGAGCAAGCCTGTGACCACCCCTATCTTAGTTGGGATAAGGGTGAAGCTCATGGTCTTTTTGCTTTTGAAGGCCCTGAGCATGCCCTGTCAATCACTCTCTGCCTCTACCAGCTAGCTCTTGGATAGGGGCCCTCTGTCCTGACTACCTAGCCATTTCACTGTCTCTCCTAATCTGTCTCAATTATCATAAGGGAAAAACATGTGCAGCAATCTTAAATCAGCATTTTCCCCCTTTTCCTCTTCCCAATAATATCATCACCGCTGTTCTGTTCACTGCTTTTGCTGTGTGTCCCCTTAGTGCCCCCATCCTCTTCATCAATTACTACTACTTCTACCATTACTACTACTGCTACAAGTCCACAAGTCCTTATCTGAGATTCTGAAATGTAAAAAGCTCTGTAAACAAAGAAATTTTTTATAACACAAAAGAAGGTAAAACTTAACTCATCTGAATTTGGTGGTAAAACCTGGCCTGAACCAGCTACACTAGGCCAAGAGTTTGCACTTGATGAGAATATTCACGTCTTTTACTACAGAAACTAACAGGTTTCATTGAACTTGCCTTCTTACCCTTCTAAAATTCAAAATTTCCTGAATTCCTAAAAATGGGTGGCCCAAAAACTTCCAATTCAAATAAAGGGATATGGATCTGTACAACTTTTACAAGCTACAACCATTTCTACAGCTACTGCTCGAGATACAAAACTTTGCAAATGAGTAGCTCTGTATTGATTATTCCAAATCACGCTAACATCTCATTAGCCTAACAGTGCACAACCAAAGAGAAAGTCTTTCACCTAATTCATCTATTATTTAATGAATACACATGTTTTAGACTTTCTTTTATTTTTACTTTTTTGATCTGGTGCCAGGGATCAAGCCCAGGGTCTTCCTCATGCTAGGGAAGCATTCTACCACTATGCCACACTGCTCGCCCATGAATACACAACTTTTAAAATATTTTTTCTGAACATTAAACAAAGCAAATAACAGCCAATCTAAGTCAACACAATGTTAACGGCCACAACAAAATCCAAAATCCGTGGCCATAACCCTGGCTCTCAGCACTTTCTATATCTACTTATTATTACTACAAGAGCTTTCATTCATATTCAACACTATGTCTGGTGTACTTTGTTTGATGAAAACAAGTTAATTAGTGCTAAACCTTCCCTAGTTCATAAATTTATTCCTAAGAACATTAAAAGGAAGTCAAGTGAGACATGTTCAGTAACAGATGTTTGCCTTTTTTGGCTGCCTTTTTACAGTTTGTTCTCTTTCATTACTTTTTAAGAAATTTAGTTAATGTTCCCTTTACTAGAGAACAAGCGTACCTAACTTCCAGCGGGGTGGGAGGGATTCCCTAGGGCAGGCGTGGTCTGTTTGTTATCTTAACCTAATACCTGCTCAGACACTCTCTAAACTCCTTTCTTCCTGTTGTCTTCAGGTCTTGGAAACAATCACATGCCATCTTATCTTGAAGAATAGAACTATTGTCAACCCTATTACTAAGGCCTGTGGGCTTCCTGCTGCTCCTCAAGTGTCTCTCCCACCTAAGGACGTCTAAGTACAAAGGGGCAGTTAATGACTGGATTGGATTGAATTTTTTTTTTTTTTTGGCCTTCTACAGAACAAAAAGAATGGGTATGAAGTGATTCCCCGGGCTGGAGAGATGGCTTAGCTGTTAAGGCACTTGCCCGGCAAAGCCTGGGTGCCAGAGTTCAAATTCCAGCACCACATACACAACGAAGTGTCGGAGCAATGAAGGCCACATGAAAAACTAAATAAATTGATTCTCTCTCTCTCTCTCTCTCTCTCTCACACACACACACACACACAAAAAAAGAAGATTCCCAACAGTGAAATTCCAATGGTCTTTCATAATTTAAAAAATAAAAATGGATAACATATGATAAGATTTTTCTCTAAGAAATTAAATTGATCCCAAGATATAAATTTAATTAGTTCACCTAACCCTCTGCATTTGAAAATCCTTTAGTGTGGGTGTATTGATGTGGTTAGGTGGTGGTGCATTGGTAAATCCAAGTGACATCACAATCCAAATCTTGCATTTGCCAAGAGTGCTCTCTTGAAATTTTGTGAGAATGATTGAATATATGCATTGACCTACCGCTAAAGGAATTTTGCCTGACTCTAACTAGACTTCTACAAAAGGCCGGTGGTTGCTCATCTGAGCTCCACTGGTATACCTTAAACACAGTAGCCAGGTGCACCATCTCAAACCTCTAGGTACTAGAGTCAAAGCCCTGGTCAGTAGTCTGTTGTCTCCTAGTTTCTCATTCCATTTAGCAATGAATAAATACTCTAAGTCTTGCATTTGGAGCTCTCCACAATCAAGTATGCCCTTGACAGAAACATTCCTCACAAAATGATTTCATGTTCTCCTCCACACAACCAGGAGCACTTTCTAAATCAGGGGAGGGCTGGGCAGTTGGAAGCTGTTCACTCTTTCACCTTCCCTAGAATGTAAACACTTTTCTGTGGATATTGCTTTTCATAAGACACATTAGAAATACATATTCCATTAACCAACAACAACAGTTACACGTTTGTTATGATTAATGAATTTATTCCAAGAATAGTGGATTAACAAGTATGTTCCAAAAAGAATGGATCACACACCATCCACATTTCAGGAAACATAATGCTCATTTATTTTCCTGTTCTAAATGCATTTAATTCTTCTCAAAACCATTCAACTGAAACAGGGATGTAATAGTTTAGTTTTAATATATTTGACTTTGAAAGAATTTCACAAAATAAGCTAATTAGTAATATAATTTTAAAGTTGTGGTTTAAAGGAAAAATATAAAATGCAACTTTTATATTTTAACATGACATATTAAGATCTACTCAATAGCTAGGAGAGTTTTAAAATATATTTCATTTGTCTAATTGTGTTAGGAGTTGAATCCTGTCTTCCAAAATTACATATGTTAAAGTTTTAACCCTTGAATGTGACTATATTGGAGATAAGGCCTTTAAGGAGCTAATTCAAGTAAAATAAAGTCATAATGATGGAAATGTAAACCAATATGACTGATGCCCTTACAAAAGAGGGAGACACCAGGCATGTGAGCACACAGAGGAAAAGCCAGGGGGAAACAATGGGAAGGCAGCTAGCTGTCTGCAAGCCAAAGAGAGAGGTTTCAGGACAACCAACCCTGCCAGCACCTTGATCATGGACTTCTAGTCTCCAGATCCACCAGAAAATTACTTTTTGTTGTTTAATCCACCCAATTGGTGGTATTTTATTTTAATGGCATAAACAGCAAGTCAATAACAAAAAAATTATTTATAAAATAAACCAAAATCAGTGATATAAACAGAGAAAAAGATAACAGAACAGAACACATGGGAAATGTAAGAAACACAAACATAAATACCGGCAAAAAAGGGAAAATGTTATAAAATGCTGTTTCTGTGGTCTTTTAAGAAATTGTTACTAAAGATGTTTGAATGGCATGAATTTCTTTTAATATTTGCATGGTGACATCTTAGAATTTGCCCTGATGAATAGATGAACTAAAGTAAAGCCCCACTTCCACCTTCAGGTCACAGTGTTCTAGATTAGAGTCCGCATTCAAAACACTAGCAGTAAACAGTCATGAATTGCATAAGGAATTTTTTTAAGACTTCAACTATCATGCTGTTAGCAGAATGTTTTCATTCTCCACTGGCTTCCATAGACTTTTTGACAAGTCTATGCACCAACGCAAAAATAGTTACTCAACTATCACATTTGGATATGGATGGTGATCATGCGATGATCACTTTGACAAGTGCTTGCCAAATAAAAAAACAATCTCCATCTTTTGAATTAAGATTTACACAAAATATAGTAACAACACCAAAACATCGCTTTAGGGGGAAAAAGATGAATTTTAATTGATCAATTATCTTAGGAATGAAAGAGGCACTTGTAAATACTCACAGGTTTTCATCAAAACTAACCCAATAATGTGTTGGAACAAAATGGTAATATAACTCTATGTCCAGATTTATAAACACTTACAGCATAGTAGTCCCGAAAGAGTGCTGATGATCCAGACAAACTCCAACTGGAGTCCTGAGGCGAATGGGAAGACTTTGTAGTCACCACTCCTCTCCAGTCCTGGAGTACTTTGCCTGTTAGATATACCCATGTAGGTTAACAATATTCATGCAGAAAAGGCACACACTGAGCACACTGCTTAATGTTACTAAAAGGAAAGCAAATCATCTTTATGGGCTCACTACTCTGTGTTAAAATCACATCTTGTCATCTCATCGGTGAGAAGAAGAAGCAATGGCATTGCTTGGAGAGACTTCAATTAATTGGGTCCTTCATACAGGAGAGCACTCAGGTCTTTATTGCATTCTGTATGCCCATCAGAAAACTAATAGGTTCATTCTCTTCACTCCTCTTCCACAATATTGATTTCTTTTTTTAAAGGCTTTAAGAAAAATCATATTTGTGAATAGCACTTATAAATATAGAATGAAAAGTTCTCTGTTACATAAGTGCCTTAAAAGAAAATTCAGAATTATCGGGAAGCCGCACGCTTTGGAATTGCAAAGTAAATGAAATTATTAAACATGTTAAAGGTAAATAGACTGAAATGAAAGAGCAAAAGGTCAGCTAGCAGATGCCCACATATTTCTTCTGTCTCATGGATATTTTTTGGTAGGATTTCTATAGTAACTTTTTTTTTAACGATGGGAGATTTACTTGTTCATTTATTTCTCTGAAATACTAATAATTGTAGGAAGGGAAAAATTTAGTTTAATCCTGCCATCCAAATGAATTAAACTATTTTCACATTTCTAATCTTCCTTTTAATACTTATTCATATGCATATATTCTTTCCTGCAAATTTCCATTTAATAGCTATCCATGGACTGGTTAATTTTATAGAAATGTTGAGAAAACTCAAAAGTAATTATCTCACTTGATTTCTTCCATTTATTTAATGGATCGTAAGTTGAGTGTCTTTCAGGGAGGCAAAGGTAAATGTTATCTCAGAGACAGCCTAATAAATACACACGTGTCCTGCAACATTTTAATTTTATTTCTTCCATTCACTCAAAAGAGTCTCTGCCCTCTATCCAAAAGGTAAAATCTCTGGAAAAGTAACACAATAAATCACATATTTCAAACACAACTCAAAGTGAAATTCTTTAATGGAAGCAAATGCCAAAGGCAAGGAGCTTGCAGAGAACCTGAGAACATCAGTATCTAAGAAGATGCTATTGAGAGAAGCATCTCATACTTTTTAATTATGGGTCTTTATGAGGCCAGGGGAATACAAAGGAGATAACACAGGCATTATTAGAAGTCTATAGCCCTCGCATTTCTTATGAAACTTTCTTGACTCACTCAAATGCTTGACTCACAAGCATTATTCCTGACCTCCCTACTTCCCTCAATGAACATTTTTTTTTAGTGGGGGGGTTAATGAGGATTGAACCCAATGGCACTCAACCAATGAGCCACATCCCCACCCCCTTTTATTTTTTTATTTTGAAACAGGGTCTCACAAAGCTGCTTAGGGTCTTGCTAAGTTGCTGAGGCTGACTTTAAACTCATGATCCTCCTGCCTCAGCCTCTGGGGAGCCTCTGGGGATGACAGGCATGTGCCACCATGCCAGCTCCTTAGTGAACTTCTGCAATAAGTGTATTCACATATTTTTAGATAACCGCAATACTTTTTTCAAATCTCGGGCCTAGGACAATATCTGCCTTGGAATGAGTGGGTCTGGTTTATTAGTTATCTCAGTAAAGCAGCTACATAAACGCTGGGGAATAAGAATTGGTCTCAAGAGGTTAAATCTCACAGGCAAATAGGGGAATTTTCCTGATGGTGGAAGAGCCAAACCCAGCATGAAACTAAAAACTATATGACTTATTTTTACAAGACAGTCCAGAGCATTTTCAAATATTTTATCTTGTTTACCCACAAAACAGACTCCTGCAGCCGAAAAGGCCAGGCATTATTTTCTCCAGTATATAGGTATCACACTAGAAAATATAGCTATAACTTTGCCACTTCAGGAAGCAGTAAAGCTTCCTCTAAAATCCTCAAGGTAATCATTCACACACTGATGTATGCTAATGACTCTTTCTCAGAAGCCAGGCATACAAGGTGACATGCCACAAATTCCAGTTTATTCCACAAAGTCATTCGAAAGTTACAAGCTGATAGTTTGAAGACAACCAAAGTCATATATCAGACTAAATCTTCACAAACCCTTCTTGAGTCAACAATCTTCATATATAATGCCACAGAGAAATGAAGATTCTAAATTCTCATGTGTGTGCGTTTGTGTGTGTGTGTGTATGTGCACACACGCCCACGTGTGCATGCATATGTGTGCACAGGGACGGGCTACATATGCATAGATGGAAAAATAAGAAATCTTATAAGGAATCCCAGTTCTCAGTCAGTGGGAAAGACTAAATACTCTGAGATTTAAATATTTGGGAAAATGCAAAACAAAAATTTGGAAAGAAATCAAAATGGTTACAAGGTGTTCATTAAATAGCAGTTATTCTTGAATATTTTAAAAATGTGTTAAATAGCTAGTCATACTGAAGTTTTCCTGACTTTGCATTTCCTCCCTACTTATTTTAGATTCTCTTTTTTAAAAAATACTATACATAAATTCATGTTATTTTTCTATCTTCTGCATATCTCATTGTCATATGGAGATTTAATTAAAAGTCTTTCACTGGCTTTGTAGACTCCACGGAACTGAATATTATGCTGTGCCTGGGGCGTGTCTATGTGTGCTCCTGGATCTCAGCCCTGATTTGGCATTGATTGAAAGGCCAACTTCCAAGATTCTAAGTGAAAGTCCCCATAAGATGCAAATGACAAGGACATGAAGGAGCGGGAGCAGGAAAACCTTCAAAATGGGCATTTTAAAACCTACTCGTTTTCAGGACCAAAAATTTTTCACCAGGCTATCTTGCTCCCTATCTAGTATCATCTTGATACTTATAATGGTAATAGTTTCCAAATAACCTTTCAGTTGGAAGTGGCTTTTTATTTTACTCTCCATTTTTATTCAAATTTTTGTAGTTAATAATGTGCCAATTATTTACACAGGTGGGAGATATTTCTAAAACCTAATAAGCATAGTGATTTCAGAAACCTAAATTATTCAAATCACTCACAGAAAACTGATAAGACTGCATAAACCACAAGCCATACTGCCAGGGGATGAGGAAAGAAGAAAAAAGAGGAGGAAGGAGAGAATTTTTTGCTAGTTAAGCCATTCACTACTCTGTGATTTTTGTAGTGACACACATTTCCTCCACATCGCCAATGACAGATCTGATCATCTAGATATTAGCAAAAGATTATAGCAATTCAAATACTCTGTCCACCAAGAAACCAAATGCTCTTAAGAAATAGTCTACAAGGGGCTGGAGTAGTGGCTTGGCGGTTATGGCACTTGCCTGGCATGAGCGAGGACACAGGTTCAAACCCCAGCACCACGTACACAACCAAGTGTTGTAGCAACGAAAGCCACGTGAAACTAAATAAAATTGATTCTCTCTTTCTAGAGAGAAATATTCTACGGATGCCTCTAACAGAGCTGAAGGAAGTCCCAAAGAAAAAATGATGTGTCTTTATTAGGACACAGTGGAATAAAAAACACCATTGGGTTTGGTGGTTCTGGGTCCCCAGAGCCCCTTTCATGCCAAACTCATTCTGTTTCCCTTTTATCAATCCCTTTGTATCAATTAAGTCTTTGAGTTAATTGCACATGCCGTTTTAATCTGTAGGTAATTACCAACAATTAATAGTTAGGAGACAGAATTAGCAGTTCTTCGTTTGATTATCTATATAATTAAAAGGGATGGTAATCTAGAGTTGACAAATAGCATCTTAATCATTTGAATAATCAAACCTCAGAAGCTTGTTGGGTAGATTATTCCATCTGTCACATTAGTTTAAACTTTAGAATAAATGATTGAATTGTCCATTTGAATCAATAAATATGTGTTCATTTCTAGTATGAAAATGAACAAGTATATATTCTAAAATTGCTTAAAAATGACTTCTTGTGTTTTTTGTTTAGTGTGTTGTGCTTTTACAATGAGCTGCTTCCAAAAGAATTATTAAAAAAGATAAAAAACAAAACAAAAACAAGATGTGTACGGGAAAAGAAGTAATACAGTTTTCCATTGCAAAGTTCATGGTTGACACACCTATAAAGGCTGATTAACAAGAAGAAAGTATGCAAAATTTATTTTTCAAAGTTTTATGTGACATAGAAGCCTTTGGAAATGAAGGCTCCAGGGCCCAGGGAAAAGCATGTATTCTGAATCTTGGGTGTGATGAAGAAATTGGATAGTCACCTAGAAGTAAAACTGGATAAAGCAGGGATTTGACCCAGTGGGAAAATATTGGGAGAGGGAGAGCAGGTAGCAAGTCCTATTTCTTCAGATTGCTCTTGGTCTTCACAGGGCAGTACACCTACTATGTGAGCGTCTCTGTGGGAAAAGGGAAGAGATCAGAGGGTGGCCTTGCGAGGTTGATGACTTGCTTCAAGGGAGAAGAACTCTGTTTCTATGACGAGCAGAGAAGATCAGAGACCTTCCTGTATCTACAGCCCTCCCATTCTGCTCTGGCTGTAAATTCTCAGCATGTCAAGCCATCAGACAAAATACCATTCTAAGATATAATTTCCGTTCCTATGTTATGAAACATATAAGGCACATGGATAATTCTTTTTGTACTATGCTCTATTCGGCATTTATTTAAGTTTGTGGAGAGACACAGCAAATTAAGTCACACATTTCACCTTTTTTTGGCTGATAGGATTAGTAGATGAACAACAGTAGATAAAATTCTAGGAAGCAGGGTAACAATGTGAATTATTAGAAAAACATATGGAGAGACTGGGGTGGTGGCTTAGCGGTTGCAGCGCTTGCCTGGCATATGTGAGATTGTGAGTTCAAACCCCAGCACCACATACACAACAAAATCTCAGAGCAACGAAAGGCATGTGAAAAATTAAATAGAATTGATTCTCTCTCTCTCTCTTTCCCCCTTCCTCCCTCTCCCTTTAAAAAAAAATTTTGGAAACTTCATTCTGATAGGACAGATATAATACAGAACTGCAGGATCGATGATACCTTCTTTCTCTCTGAATTGTCAAGTATTTGAACAACTTCAGCAAATGCTTCCAAACTAAAGTGAGTAAAATATATTCAAAAACAATAAGGATTTCTGGTTCAGTAGGGCTTGGGTCCTTCTCCCTTAGGCAGCCCTTTAACAGCCCCACTAAAATACTACAATGATAAAAGTAAAGCTAAAAATCTGAAGATCACAAATATCAATCATTCACCAATTTGCAGATGAGGAGAAAGTTTCCTTTAATTAGGACAATGGAAGAAAACTGAGGAAAACCATCAGTGACCTTTACATAGTAACATAATGCCCCTCCCAACCTGAAAAAATGGCAAAAAGAAGCTCGATCCTTCTGAGGAAAACCATTAAAGAACAAAATACCTACAATGCTGTTGCTTCTCTCTCACTTCCCTCATCTACTGCAATCCACTGGGACCCCACACTCCAAGACAACTGTAGTAGAAAGTAGCTCTGACTCGGGCAGAAGAAGCGATACAGCCTCATTATAAGGAAAGAGCTCTGTGCAGAGGCTGGGACTGGAGGATATTAATAACAATACATAATGGGAAATATAATTTTTCATGTGCTAAATAGCTTAAAATAATAAAAGAATGAAGGAGTGGAATAGGAAGGGGTGCCCTTCAGCAGAACTAAATGTTCCAGATGGATATCTGCAGGCTACTGGGAATTAGGCAAGAACAGGCCACTGGCATCTATTCATCAACTACGGAACTAGAGAAGGTTAATCAATACACCAGAGCAAACATGGAGCAGAGCCGAGAAAAATCCACATGCTCTATCTGTAATCACTCACTTTTCATAGAGCTATTTCTCTTTATTCAAGGAAGCGCAGACAAGCTGGGACCTACATTAACCACATCAATGCTAGTTAACAGGTATTGAAAGCTTGGATTGCTAAACACCTTGCAAACATTACCTAAGCTAGCCTGCACAAAACCCTAAGAGAATGCTAATAACAATTTTACAGAGGAATAACGGTATTAAGACAATTGCCCAAGTTCAGACAGTGGGTAGGAGGTTGTCTATCTATATGAATTTGATGACCACCTGACCCTGACACAATGAAAAAGCCATGTGTCTAAATGGACAATAGCTACAAAGATCTCCCCTGACGGTGGAACCTGTTTATATTTGCTTACTTGACAAAAGAGATTTTTCAAATGTGACTAAATTACGAATTCTGAAATGGGATGATTATCCAGGATTATCCTGGTGAATCCTACCTATATTCACATGTGTCCTTATAAGACACTGGCTTAGGGAGAATTGAATACAGAAGAGGAGCAGGAGATGAGATGATGGAAACAAGAGATGAGGGTGATGTGGAAAAAGGGGTCACGAGCCAAGGAGTACAGGTGGCATCCAGAGGAGAATGGATTTTTCCCTAGAGACTCAGAATGAACCAATCCTGCAGATACCTTGAGGAAGGCCAGTGAAGTTGATTTCAGCCGTCTGGCCTCCTAACTATAACAGAAAATATGTGAATTGTTATAAGCAGAAAAATAATTATGCAGAAAACACTAAACATAGCAAACCTGAGGCTGCTATTCTGAATTTAAACTGGATGGTATTTATTTTATAAATGGCTGAAAATTTGTTCTTACAGCAACCGTAGGAAACTAATACAATCTGCAATTTTAAAAACCCAGTAAAAGAATGTAAATTTAAAGCTATTCTGCTAGAATCAGGCAATTTTTAGAAATATGTTTGACATTCTTACCATAACAAGCCAAGCAATAAGGAGAAAATAAACTAAGACTTTTAAAAATAATAGTAATTGTACAGTAAATGAAAATGGAAATGAGCATTTTAAAAATGATAACACATACAAAGAAGAAAAAACAAAATGTAATGGCAGAATTAAAATATGCTTTGGAGTTAGTAAATGACAGTGCAACTTATATCAAATAACTGGATTTGGCAAGCACTCCCAGAAGGCAGAAGAAAACCTCCCAAAGACAAAAAAAAAAAAAAATTTAGAAGATTCTAGATTAAAGAGAAAAAAAATAAGTATCTATAAAAAGAATCATACAGAGTATTGAAGATGGAATCAGAACAATTATAAATGAAGAAAACACTAGGTAATAACTTTTTTTTAAAGAGACAAGGACAGTGAGAGAGACAGAATCAATTTTTATTGAGTTTTTCACATGGCTTTCGTTGTTCTGATACTTAGTTGTGCACATGGGTGCTGGGGTTTGAACCCGTGTACTTGCACAAGCCACGTAAGTGCTGTAACCACTAAGCCACTGCTCCAGCCCCACTAGGTGATAACTTCTAAAGCTTCAAACATGATCTGAAATCTTCTAGAAATTGAGGGAGGGTTATTAAATTGGGGAAATTAATAAAACGTGTGCAAATACTGCAAAATACATGAATAAATAAAATTATATGAATAAGAATAATTTGGACATATTCAAAAGGAAACATCTATAAAGGTCTAAAGCTCAGATATTCCCAAATTTCTTATCTGAAATAACAAAAGAATTAATAAATAATCAACAGTCACAAACAGAATTTTCAGGAAAAAGGTGGTGAAACAGAAATTTAATACCAAATTGTCTTCAATGTGTAAAGGCCAGGAAAAAAAAAATTCCCAAACATATCAACATTCTGAAATCTGCTCAGAAAATCATGACCATTATTTGAATAAATGCACATTTATCTGAAGACTAACACATGAAGCAAAATTAAGGACTAGAGAATTTCAAAACCTAAGGTGTTCTTCCCATAACCAGTTAATGCACCCAATTCTTGTAGGATCCTGTGAAGTCACGTGACTTTAAAGCTTGGTCCTGCCTGGCTCTAACTCAGCGTTCTTTTCTGCATACTACAGTTTCCCAGGAACTAAACCATTTGCTTCCTAGAGTAAAAACTTGAACTCACTCACAGTACAGCTGAAATGAGCTTTCAAATGGGATCGTTTTTTATCATTACCAAAATAGCTGTAACCAGCATGTTCCGTCATGGCTAAACATTTTATTAGGTTTAGAACACATATCCAGAGACCCAATAAACAAATAATAAATAGCTATTTTCTTTTTCATAGAACTTAAAAGTTATTTTTCTTCTTTTTTAACAACTCAAACCAAATGCCCCAAATCATGACTTTGCCCTTCACAATGTTCCTCACTGTATTAAGGGAACAACCCTAAGGTTCCTATGGTGCTACATGTTTTAACAAACAAAAATACACCTAGAAAAGAGATGGTAGGAAACTAAGCACAAATTTAGCAGTAATTATTCCCGGGTAGTGGAGTACTAGATGATTGTCATGTGTTTGTGATAGTGTTCCCTCGTTTCCAAATTTTCTGTAATTAATCATAACTAAGTACAATTTCAAATACATTAAAATGATTTATACAATTTGGAGTAAAACTAGACAAAATTCAGTTAAAATAATGAGCAAAAGCAAGGTCTAGGAAAAGTAGCACATTTTAGGAATGTTTGCCTCTAAGGAGGCATTACACTCAGACCTATATTTTACTTTTTTTTTTTTGTCTAAAGAGGACATTTGTACTTGTAAAGGAGAAAGCATAATTTAACAAACACGTACAAAAATAACCATTTTTAGCAAACACAAATATATATGCGTATATATATACATATACATATATATGTTTTGTTTTGTCTTTGTTTTTATTTTTGTCTTCAATGACACACCTCTTGGGCAATGGAGGAAGACTACAAGCTTTTTTTTTTTTTTTAGCTTCAGAAGTCACATTCTCTACCCAGGAAGGAGAGAAGCTGCCTATCATGACAATGTCATTAGAAACTTTTTGGTCTTGGCTTGGGAAGTAAAGACTTCTGATAAGAAAAGCAGAAGTCCAGATACCAGGACTATCACAGATTTACTCCTGCATTGCAGGGGCAGCTATCTGAATTTGTAATCTGAAAACACCTCTTAGATGGCAGCTCACAGGTCATCTTTGCCAGGAAGCTCTGAAAAACACAGCTCATGTCCACAGCAACCTGCAAAGCCCAGGGCCTGGGCCCTGTCCAGTACACTGTTCCACCCCAGCACAATCACAATACCTGGGACGGAATATGCACTAAGTTTTTTAAAATTGATGCCTTATAGTTTTACATAGTGAAGGGATTTGTTGTTACACATTCATACATGCACACACTATGGCAGTGTAACTTGGTTCCACACTTCCACCTCTCACCCTACAACCACAACCTCTCCCTGGTCTCTTATCTCTACTGGTCTACCCCTGATTTTATAAATATATATTATATATGTATATATATATACACATATATATATGTATATATATAAATATAATAAATATTTTATATATACTTTTTCTTTTTTTAAAGAGAGAGGGACAGTGAGAGAGAGAGAATCAATTTTATTTAGTTTTTCATATAGCTTTCATTGCTCCAGTACTTCATTGTATATATGGTATGCCAGGATTTGACCGCGCATCCTTGTGCATGCCAGACAAGCACCGAAATTGCCAAGCCACTACTCCAGCCCCTACATATATATATTTAAAATATATAATTCTAATGGAGAAAATTATGCTAAGTGAAATTAGCCAAACTCAAAGGTTGAATGTTTTCTCATGTGGAGGCTAGAATAAAACAAAAGAAAGGGTGAGAGAAAGCCAAGTTTATGTAATAGACCCATCAAAGTCGGTGTAACTTCTGATCTGGGGGAAGTTTAAATATGTGCAGGCGGGGAAGAAGGAGGGAGGGACAGAGGATGGGAGGAGAAAGGGGAGACATAAATACTGTACGGTATACTTTGCACCCCTGCGGTGCTGAACACACATATATGCATTTAAAACTCCAAAACACCGCTTTGTTTAAACAAATAAACTTTAAAGTGACCTAGATTATGCATGTTTTACAGAAGACAATGAAGTCACTGTTTTCTAGGCAAAAAAGACAAAGGCCCCAGGGAAAAGTGAACATCCGCTGATCATTCAACTAGTGTTCTTAGTGGTTCACCGCCCCCCACCCCACAGGAAGCTATAATTAAATAGCTTTTTGTTTATCTCATGTGATTCTAATTATTTTTTAAATAACAAATCTTCCAAATTGATTACATATTCATATTTGGACCATGGGGACCTCACCTATTTTAGTCAAGGTTTTATGACCAAACTCATATATCCCAGATAAAAAGGAAAATTTGAACAGACTTTTAGGAAAGTAATTTGTCAATAAATAAAAGTTTTTTAAATGTCCTATATATATACTACATATTTCAATAACATAATACATATTTCCAATAATCTTTCAGAAGGAAATAATCTGAAATATGACTAAAGATTAACAAACATGTTGAGTATAGCATTATTTTTAATAATTATCCTGCAGCGGCTGGAGCAGTGGCTTGGCAGTTAAGGAGCTTGCCTGGCATGCATAAGAACATGGGTTCAAACCCCAGCACCCATGTACACAACTAAGTGTTGGAGCAATGAAAGCCATGTGAAAAACTCAATAAAAATTGCTTCTCTCTGTCTCTCTCTCACTGTCCTTCTCTCTTTAAAAACAAATAATAATAATTATGCTGAAAGGAGTTATCACAGCAAGCCTGAGATTGCTAATCTTAGAAAATCCTGTTTGCAAGTTGACCTGTGACTAGAACTGGGGAAACTTGGCAGGTAAACATTTTCCTACACTGATGCAAAACTTTCCCTGAATGGTAAGGGTATCTTCCTGCAGCTAGATTGTGTACGCAGTGTGGTCTATGCTAAACACCTGCTTGCCTTCCAGAAATCTGAAATGTTGGTATATGATAGGTGCCTATGTGACCAGGCCCCAGTAGAAATCTTGGATGCTGGACGCTGCATGTCTGATGAGCTTCCCAGGAATGGAGCATTCACACATGCTGTTGAGACAGTTTTAGGAGAGATAGTAAAATGGCTAGGTAGTCAGGACAAAGGGCCCCATGGAAGAGCTACCAGGTAAAGAGTGATTGACAGAGCATATTCAGGGCCTTCATATGCAAATGACCATGGGACTCACCTGTGGGAGCAACTCCTTTGTCCCCGGAGGCGGAGGCGGGGAAAACTAAGAAATGGGGATTCTCACAGATGGGAACTTGGAAAGAGTTGCTACCTATTTTGCATAGATTTTAACCAAGGACTTGGGTACTAAGTTTCAATGCCTGCTTTGCATAGGTTTCAACCAAAGATGCAGATGCATTTCTCAATGCCGGCTTTGCATGAATGTTAATTATGCTCACACCCCAAATCTATATAACCTCTGGTCTAACCTCCATTAGAGGGTGTCCTGCTTCCAGGTGCCCCTCCTGCTTGCGGAGTCTCTGCTCTCCTTCCTAAATAAATCCTACTCCTTTTACTCTTCCTTCCATGGCTGTCCGTGGATTTTATTCTTCAAACTCATGAGACAAGAACCCAGAAGATTGGCACCGAATTCCCGGGGTGAATTTCCACCACACCAAGAGCTGCAACACCCAGCCTTTAGCTGGGGAGCTGCTGACAATATTTCAGCTGCAGACACCTGCAGTCAGCCTAAATTTCCAGTTTTAACTGGGAATGGCTGCAAACACTAGAAGCGGGCTGTTTTGACTGCTGGAATCTGTAGTTGGCCCAGACTCCATTCGCCAGTGGGAGCAGAGAATCCGGCCTCATCTCAAAAACCCGAATCGCTGTCATGACTCCCGGCTGGAGGGATTAAAGGATTCCAAGTAATTCAACAGGAAGAGGACTATGGGAAGCTTGTGCAGCTTTACTCTGCACTTCTTCTCACAAGCCTTTTCCCTTTGCTGATTGTGCTTTGTTTTGTTGAAGTTATTGTAGTTCTTTTATCTTTTTGTGTTTTGTGGAGATTTTTTTCTTTTTATTTTTTCTTTTGTGCTGGAGATTGAACCCAGGGTCACTTTACCACTGACCCACATCCCCTTTTATTATTTATTTTGAGACAGGGTTTCACTAAGTTGCTTAGCCCCTCACTAAGTTCCTAAGTTTGACCTTGAACCTGCAATCATCCTGCCTCAGCCTCCTGAGTAGCTGGGATTAGAGGCCTGCGCCACGGCACCTGGGTGTTTTAGTTTTTGTTTTATTGTAATAAATCTTAGCTCTGTCTATAACTATATGTTGAATGCTGTGCATTCCAGCCTGTCACCAAAGCTGAGGGAGGCCTTTGGGACCCTGACACAAAAATAAAATAGGAAATAATGTGAACGTCCTCGTAAGGAGAGATTGTTGATGTAAATTTTAGAAGATGATGCATTGGATTATTTGTCAACAACAAAATCTATGTTTATAAAGTCTTTTATGTTAAATTTGCAATATAAAAATTAAAAATCTTTTATATTTTGTGCTTTTATTGATAGATTAAAAATCCATAAATAAGAAGACTAAACAAAAATGTACCAAACATTAAAAGGGATAACATCTGGGGCTGGAGCCATGGCTCAGCGGTTCTGTTGCTTGCCTGGCACGCACGAAGACGCAGGTTCAAACCCCAGCACCACGTACACAACAAAGTGTCAAGCACTGAAGGCCAATTGAAAATGAAATATAAACTGATTCTCTTTCTCTCTCTCACTGTCCCTCTCTCTTAAAAAAAATAAAAAAATAAAAAGCTGGTTTGACCAGACTTGTTTTCTGAAATCTATTATCTTCCTGTGTTCTGAATAGGTTGATTATGGTTTGTTGAATATTTAATCCATAACTCACATGTAGACACCTTTTGAAGAAAATTGTCCTGTATTTTCTCCATACCAGTGGCCATAGGACTAAATTATACTTTTGGGGTTTTTGGTTTGTTTGGTTTGTTTTGTTTTGCTTTTAGTGAAATCAGGCTTGCAGCCTGAGCTTCAGAAGAATAGGCTGGGAAACAGACCCTGATTCTGGGACAGATGTGAGGGTAGACATACATTTGGCTCAAACTCTGCCTTTGGTCTCTACCTCGCTTAGAAACAATCTGAAAAAAATCAAATATTATATTTTAACAGATTGTTAGTGAAGTAACAGAAGTAGGTTATGTTACCTGAAAGGTTAAGAAAATTCTACAGTTGTCTCTGAAGTTGGCTGATCATCCCAAAACTGGGAAATCTGGAAGTTAGGTTAACAGGAAGGAGATGGCCTTGCAGGAAGCCCTTCCCAAATAGGCTCTGTCACTAAGGGGAATGCCTATGTCCTTCCTAAGGAACATGGGTTTCTAGAAGTTCTATAATAAAGATATGTTTATTTTGTAATATGAAAGGATGATTAAGCTTTAAGAAAACAAAGCCTATCTAAAAAATGTTTAGTCCCAAATCTCTGCTATTTTATTTATTCACAGTTATGCGTGAGCTAGAATTCTTGTGCAAATTCTGGAATGAGTTGATCTTTTTAGAAAACAAAAATAACAATCTAATCCCTTATGAAAGATTAAGTTTGTTACCTCCATCTGTCTTTGATGATTGGCTTGTCAGAAGACTGAAGTTCATTAATGTATCATTATCTTTACTAAAAGCTCATTAAAGCAATACATTTAAGAGGGGAAAGGATTGTGGTAACAACAACAAAAGTTAATTACGGAGTGGAATTTTAGCCCTGCTTATGCCTGTATGTTCATTCCAAATGTTTCACTGTTTTTTATCTCCTACTAAAATTTAGGAGACAACTAACTTCTTGACATACAAACTATATGTTGTACATGATTGGTGGAAACTTCATTAGATTACAGGTATTGTATTATAGAGAAATACTTCTAAATTTTGTGTAAGTATCAAGAGGTTCACAAACTCCCAGTTGAAAATGTTACAGCAAAGATCATACATAAATGTAACACGATTAGTGAAATGAGCTAAGGCAAGAATTTTCCTTGATTATGATCAAGATTTAAGGATGAGGCTGGTTCTACCTGTCCTTTTCAGTACTTTCATCGAATGGAAAGCAAAGATGAATGAATCATAAAGCAGTTGTTAAAAGGTCCTGAAGGAATGATGAAAATTCTACATACTAATGCTTTAGAAGCTAGCTAGAGATAAGATAGCCATGTGGATTCATTTTCATTACTACTAATAATTGAACATTGAAAGTACTAATAAAATATTTCACAGATGCTCTGTCTTCTCCCTCCTACACACCAACAGATCACATTCAACAAAATTTGGTTCTTTAGAGAAACAGAATATGAATTATTTTAGTAGGAATTTTAAGAATAATTCAGGATAAAGTTATTTCTCAATCTACCACACTAGTTCTACTACCACACCTATATGTGAACCTTCCTCCATTTAAAATGCTCTGTTTATTCTGGTTTAAGAACATATGTACATCTTATTGTTACTTTATATGCATTTATGATTGTACAGTAACTCAACTCCTTAATAAAAATTTCTAAAAAATAAATAAAATGCTCTGTTTGCCTAAAAGCACAGCGAGGCACATCTCCCCCCATCTGCCCTTGCAGAGGGAGGGGTCTTTCCATAACTCATCCTGCATGATCTCTACCTTCCCAAAGCACAGCCAACTTTAAAGGCCAAACTAACACCATTGTCTTCTTCTCTCCACTCTTAAAAGCATATTAGGATTCAAAGAAAAGTGACTACTGGCTACAAAGATAACCCTGAACCCATTCTTAACCACTAAAAAGTTAAATAATTTTCAAAGGTTTTTTTTTTTCAATGTTAAGAAAAATATCCCTTTCAGCCATCCAACTGATCCTCATACAAAAACATGAATGGTCACAAAGGCTAAGAATTACAAGTCTCCACCATGCAAGAGAATGCACATCATCGCCTTCCACCATGGGTCAGGTCACCTTTTCCTGTTTAACACACCCACAGACAATAAGTTCTTTACAAGGCATAGCTGATGCCTCACATTTATCAGTATACTTATAGGCCCAGCTCAGTACTTTGTATAGTAGGTTTTTCAAAAAATTAACAAAAATTCTTTAATCAACATTTCTTTGCTTTCAAAATTCAGGTGGCATCTCATTTCCATTATATTTATACCAAAGGGTTTTATCCTTTTAAAAGACAGAGGCATAGCTGGACATGATTGCACACGCCTTGTAATCCCAGCAACTCAGGAGGCTGAGGCAGGAAGGTCACAAGTTCAAAGCCAGGCTCAGCAACTTAGCAATGTCCTAAGCAACTTAGCAAGACCCTGTCTCAAAATAAACAATAAAAAGGGCTAGGGATGTGGTGCAGTAGTTAAGCCCCTCCTGGGTACCAAAAAGAAAGACAGAAACAAAGAAAAAATGACATAAACACTCCACCTGTGCTTGAATGAAACCTCTATCAAAATATGATGAAACAGGGACATCTGAATAATTAATGGACACTAATTAACATTAATGCTATAGTATTAATTTTAGAAAAGATATTTTATTTGAACTTTAAGAGATTAACTTTGGCAATGCAAGTTAAAAAATATGGGTGGGTATAAAGGAATTTGATTCAAATTAATCTCAGAAAGGCAATGAGTGGGTGCAGAGGTGAAAGAAGTGAAATTTCCATGGGTTCATAACGGTTGAAGCTAGAAAATGAGTAGATGTGAATTTGCCATCCTAGTATCTTTACTTTTGTGCATGTTTAGATTTTCCTTTTTTTTTTTTTTGTTTTTAAATTGGTGGTGCATGCCTCAATCCTTGGTATTTGGGAGGCTGAGGCAGGAGGATTGCAAGTTCAAGCTAGCCTCAGCAATGTAGCAAGACTCATCTCAAAATAAAAATAAAAAGGGCTTTGAATACACTCCTGGGTTCAATCACCAGAACCACCACTGTAAATAAATAAATTTTAAAACTGCATGAACTTTTTCAAAGCCAAGAAAAACTAGGCTAAATCATCAGGAAAAATAGATTAGACCCAGAGTGAAACATGAATAATAATATTATGTAGCATCATATGATGTTTAAAAAGCAGGAATGAATTGAACAATAAGATACAAGGAGGCTCTTCTCAGCAATTTCCCGAGCAAGGTGACTCTGTTGAAAATACTATAAAATCCCAGGGCATAATCATCATCAGGTTGAGCCAGGAAGCCACAATTTGTTTTCTTGGACCATTTTCTCAGATAGTAAGAGTAGTTCAACAAATGTACCTTGCACATCACTGTCTCAACAAGAAATGTATCTAGCTCATGTAGCAGATGCTCAATAAACATTTTTCAATTATCCCAATATATAAAATATGCCCACACCTACCTACTACTACCAACAGGCCATAAAGTATTGTGGATATTAAGCTAGTAAAGACTGATTTAGAATATTCAAATTTTAATTATGTATGCTCCTTTCTGAAAAATAGCTCATCAGTAACTTAACATTTATTTAGCATATTAAAAATTAAAAATTCACTTCTATACACACCTCATTTTAGCTTCACCTCTCCCAATAGTTAGATTAAAAACAAGGATTACCTCCCATTCCTCATAAGAAAAAGTTCAGAATACATTGACAATCTGCCAAGATTCAAACTCTGTTTTCTGACTTAATTATTTGCACTTTCAAATGTAGAAGTATCTTTACATTCTTTTAAAATTAAGGAACAGTAATTGTTCTAATAGGAGTAGAAACAGAACCTGAGAAGCTGAGCCCAGAAGCCAAAAAATGAAAGATAGAAAATTAAACCCATTGCATAAGCTTTGGGGTATAGTATGAAATAACATCATTTCAAAATTGTAAAAGATATCCAGATCTGCATTTTTACTTTAGATATAGAAACCCACAAAAGAACACTTTTTCCAATATTATAAGAATAAGAAGACAGATGGTCTATAAAACAATGAATTTTATTTATTTATTTATTTTTGAACCAGAGAACCATGGTCACAATGCAACCTGGTGAACTGCAAGATATGGTTGACAAGTTCTTCCAAGGAGAACCCACCCCAAAACCATCTCACACTGAGCGGATCAAAGAAGAGATGACCACTGTAAGGGAAGGCAAGAAGAAAACTCTAGCTTCTTAAAGGTCATTTGCAGCCACACTTGATGGTGTAGAATCCTCAAATGTTCCAAACAAATGGCGCCATTACACCCACTTTCCTGCTAGGCTCTGGGGCTTCTGCTGAGTGCTAATGAGACCGGCAGCAGGACCTGAGAGAGGCAGCATCTATGTCACCTTGATCTGGAGGTGAAGCTGAAGAACTTAGAGAAGCATATCCCCAAATTCAGGTCCTGGAGAAGTGCAAGCTTGTGGTTGGCTGTTACTGCAAAGAATCCAAAGCCACTCATGGCCCTGCCACTACACTGATACTGGGCAAAATTTGTCTGCTGATAGGGAAGAGACAAGAAGCTCAACTCAGTTTACAAAGTCAGTATAACAAATATCAATATAATATGATAGCAAAGCTACACAAGACTGCTATAAGGAAAATTATAGCCCAATGATCTGTATGTACATAGATATGAAGTCCTTCAAAGTGCTTGCAAACTAATTCATGAGTACATGAAAATCATGATATGTCATAATCAATTGAGTATAGGCCAAGAAGGCAAGGTTAGAGTTACATATGAAAATTAACCAATATAATTCCTATGATAACAGGCAATAACAGAAAAGCCAAATAATCTTTTAAATAGATTCATTAAAACTGCTTTAATAGATATAGAACAAAAATTTTTTAAACTTTATAAACATATATTTATAACTTAAAAATTTTGTTTTTAGCACCCTGGAAATTGAAGGAAATTTCCTTATCCTTATAAACGAATATGTCCCAAAAAAAGACTAGATCTAACACCATATATGTTTGTGAAACACTGAATTCTTTGCCTAAGACTTAAAACAGCACAGAATTTCTATAGTCATTGCTTCTATTAAGCATTGTGCTAGAGTCACTAATCAGTTAATTAAAAAGAATAAAAGACATAAGACTTGGAAAGAAAAAAAAACTAAAATTGCCTTTTTCCATTGGTGACATGACTATGTATGTTAAATATTCTAATGTTAGGATGTGAAAGAAATTAGCAGACCTACAATTTAGCAATGTTCTACAAAATCAATCAAAAAGTCAATTGTATTCAACATAGTGCCATGATTAGTAAACGGAATTAAAATTAAGTATCAATTGTAATAGTTGGAAAACATCAAATGATAAACTTAATAAATAACATGTAATAACTGCACAACCAAAATATAATCATTGCTGGGAGATCAAAATGACAAAAAATAATACAGAGATCACTATACCCATAGATTGAAGACTTAATTTTAAGGTTGCTATTCTACATGCCTCATTTGATCCAAAGCAATCCCAATTAAAATCACAGCAGGCTTTTTTTTCTAGAAATGGACAACATAACTTAAATATTTAGTTGGAAAAGTAAAAGAAACAAGAATAGATAAAACAATCTAAATAATCAACAAAATTAGATAACATGCATGACATGACCTGAAGACCTACTATAGAGCTACAGTATAAAGATAATGTGTTATTAACAAAGAATATACAAACAGAGCAATAAACCAGAATAGAGTCCTGAATTAGACTTGCATGTATAATATCAAAGACAAAGGCACAAAAATCAACTCAATGGAGAAAAAAAAAATCTCTCCAACACATGAAGTCATCTTCAGTCACAAACAAAAATCTATTTCAGATTGTCATAAGGAGAAACATAAAAGCTAAAGCAACTAGCTATCTGGAAAAAATTGTATATATATATATATATTTATATATATTCTTCTCAACCTTGGGACCAGCAAAGATTTGTATAGAAGACGCAAAAACACGAGTCATGAAATTTAAAAAAAAAAAAGAAAAGAAAAACTGGACTTCCATCAAAAAATTTAAAAAAACTTTCTGCCTATAAGAAATGCAATAAGGGCTAGAGTGGTGGCTCAGCAGTTGTGGCACGTGACTGGCATGCACGAGTACGTATGTTGGAACCCCAGCACCACACATACAACCAAGTGTCCAAGCAATGAAAGCCACAGGAAAAATTAAATAAAATTGATTGTGTCTTTCTATCTCTCTGTCTCACTGTCCCTTTCTCTTTATTAAAAAAAAAAAGAAAAGAAATGCAACAAAAACATAGGCAGGTATAGATTGTGAGTAAATACAATACATATGGCAAATGACTTGAATTCAGAATATATACATACATATCAATAATAACGACAAAAATCACACAATTTTAAAAAGGGGCAAAAGACATGGGCACTTCATAAAAGATGGGCAAGTGGAAAATATACATATGTGGAAGCACATTAATGGTCAAGCAAGGAAACCCAACTGAAATCCCAATGAAATATCCCAACTGAAATGAGTAAAGAGACTGACAACATAAAATGTTGGAGAGGATGTAGGGCAACTGAACTGCTCATATGTGGCTTTGGAAAACTCTTCTGTTCCTTAAGTAGTTAACCATGCATCTATGCTATGACCCACCAATTCCAAAAGCAGGTATGGATCCTAGAAAACTTAAAATGTATACTTAAGTATGTATACCTAAATGGTAGTGGAAACTTTATGATAACTAAAAATGGAAAATACAGATGTCCATCAATAGAAGAATGGATTGGTATGCTGGGATATAGTCTAATAGAATATTGTTTATCAATAAAAAAAGGAATTATGGATATATACAAAAACAAGGATAATCTAAAAGCAGTGTGCTAAATTAACACATCAATTGAACAATTCCATATTTAGGAAACTCCCCAAACAGCAAGTAATAAAGTTAATTAACTATGATGATGGAACTCAAATCAGTATTTACTTATGTAGATGGAGGGTTGTAAAATGACTTAGGAAAGGGCAGAGGGAAACTTTCTGAGACACTGAAATGCCCTTTGTCATGATGTTTACCAAAATCACCTGCATGATACATTTGAGATCTGAATGTTTCAATGATTCATTATATTTCAATGAACAAAGAAAGACAAGTTAATTATCCTATTTACGTTCTATTAGTATCTCCACAGAAACGATTTACATTGTTCATGTGATGGTGCCAAATCCAACTGGAGTCATCTTCCTGAAAGGTTATACACTCCTCCAAAATATTTTAAAGGCAGTTTCTTAACTAAACATTCACTTCAAACAACTCACAAAATAAATTAGAGCATTTCAAAATCTAAGTAGCCAAGCAGATTTCTCTGGGAATAAGCTTTTATTCTTTCACTTGCAAATGTAAAAAATATAAAAATAATCTTGTAATGTTACATTCAGGTAGTTTTCAAATTTGCTGTTAAGGAAAATCAGAATTCCTATAGTTTTTCAATTTATTAACATGAGATTTTAACTTTAGAGTTTTAGAACAATATTATTTATACCAAATTATTCAAAAATTCAAGTAATCAATCTTTAAAATAGAGCATTTTATGCACACAATGCTCCATTCTAAACATAGCAATGAATAAAGTTTAGTGCTCCACACTTTATAATTAATCTCTCCATACACAACTTCAGCTGGACCTCATATTCACAATGATGAGTAGATGAAAGAAAAATTTCCTCCCCCTATTTTAATAAGACAAAAATTATTATTTTTCTTATTGATATGGAAATATCTTGCTTGATACAAAGGCAATTTAATGGAGCCAAGAACATATTAAATGTTTTCAAACAATCACACAACTTTAATGCATCCCTTGAGAAAATACTTATTCTCATTTTCATGTTTACATGTTAACTGAATTCTGACAAAAAGAGAAAAATAGGAAAGAATTATAACTAACAAGAATAAAAGAAGACGACTGTAATGCTATTTTGCCATTTTACTTAAGTAATATTTCTACACCTATTTATTAATTCTATTGGAAATCGACTTATTTATTTATTTATTATTTATTTATACCAGGGATTGAACACAGGGGTGCTTAGCCATTAAGTCACATCCCCAGTTCTTTTTCTTTTATTTTATTTTGAGACAAGTTCTCACTAAGTTGATTAGACCCTAAGTTGTTAAGTCTGACTCTGAACTTGCAATCCTCCTGCCTCAGCCTCCAGAGCCTCTGGGATAACAAGCCTGTGCCACCACTCCCAGCTGGAGGTTGATTTTAAAAGATCTGGGATGTTACAATCATACACCAAACCTTCATTTATTGTAATTATGTACTATATTAGAAAGACTTAAAGCTGAAAAAATACCATTTTTAAAAATTCATGCTCTCAAAAAAAAATAAAAAAAATAAAAATTCATGCTCTATAGATTAATCATGGCAGAACACTTTTATTCATATACAACTAGAAAAAATAGATAAGAGATATTTAAGATAATGATAAAATAAGTAAGAATATTTTTAAAGACTGGGTGCTCATTCTGTAAATAGAAAATAGATGATATATTTTTTTTAATCCACAATAAGAGAGAATGAATTAGTCATTTAAATATCTTTAGAGTAAAATTTCCTGCCCAATTTTTCCCTGCATAGGAATTCAAACTAAAAGTTGTAAAACTAGAAAAAAAAATATCATTAATCCATGCTTTGGCTTTCTCTTCCTTAAGTCAGATAAGTTTGCAAGTGTTATATGAAATAATTTACAATTGTCATGAATTATTAATTCCAATTTTTAAAACTTATGTCAGAGAAATTATCTTGGTTATAAACAGCATTGTAAATCTGTTCAGGAAATTGCCTCTTTAAAAAAGCAAATTAGGGAATAAGATCCTGCTTTTGTGTTCTAAAAATTGGTTCAAAGCTGTGATAAATAAATTAACCAACTAAATTAATTGATATTTGATAATTTTGAGGACAAAGTTAAATCCTTACTTTTTACACTCAAAAAGAAATATTCCAGAGAGGGAATAGAGAAAAAAAATACTCAGAAAATGCTTGCACAGAGATTTGCTTTATAGAACTGGTGGTACAAATAATTAGTATGACATTTATTAAATGGCACTTGGAAGAACTGCTAAGCCCCAGTAAACCTTCAAGTCAAACCACCTCCACTCTTTTTCAGCAGTGGAATTGTAGTATATTTTGCCAGCACAGTCTCACTATTTCATGTTTAAAGATTCATATGTATGAAATGCTTGAAAGAAGCATCACTTATAGGCATCTACTGTATTTCCCAGTGGACACAGCTTAGCACAAACTGATAAAAATGAGGGGTCGTAAAATAGGAAATCCATTTTCATACCCACTGGCGTGTAATTGAATATATCCTTTCAATAGTTGCTATAAATTAATTCCAACTTAAAAGCAATGAAATATTTTTACCTCTTGCAAAGCAGTCAGGAATGACAAAAAGTATTTTTTCCTCTTCAGCAAAGAAGGGAGAGTCTGTGATCTCAACAGTTATTACCTTCATCTGTCTAAGTACAAGCTCATCTCATGGTCTGCACAGGAAAATTTGGAGATCCTTCAAAGCTCAACCATCCAAAGACAACAGAGACTCTCATTGGTTTAAAGTACATTTTAGAACATGAGAATATTGTTCCAGGATATTAAATTCAAACAATGACTGACTTTGGTTTCCCTATGAGTTAGGACACAGTAATAAATAGCTCTCCTCAGATAAAAGATAGATTCAAGGGGCTGGAGCAGTGGCTCAGCGGTTAAGGTGCTTGCCCAGCAAGCACAAGGATGTGGTTTTGAACCCCAGCACCACGTACACAACA
This sequence comes from Aplodontia rufa, assembly GCA_004027875.1. Lineage (NCBI taxonomy): Eukaryota > Metazoa > Chordata > Mammalia > Rodentia > Aplodontiidae > Aplodontia > Aplodontia rufa. The sequence continues at coordinate 86,052 of PVKS010000938.1, forward strand.
AACTGTCAGTGCAACAAAAGCCACATGAAAAACTAAATAAAACTGATTCATTCTCTCTCTCTCTCTCTCTCTCTCTCTCTCCCCCTGTCTTAAAAAAAAAAAGTTAGATTAAAAAATATATTTAGGGTCACAACATGTCCACTGGGCCATAAAATTTATATGATGCTTTGTCATATGTACTAGGGAGAAAACACATCAGTTGTTTTTATTATTTTTTAAAGAGAGAAGGACAGTGAGAGAGAGAGAGAGAGACAGAAAATCAATTTTTATTGAGTTTTTCACATGGCTTTCGTTGCTCTGACACTTAGTTGTGTACGTGGGTGCTGGGGTTTGAACCTGTGTACTTGCTCGTGCCAGGCAAGGGCCTTAACTGCTGAGCCACCGCTCCAGCCCCACATCAGTTGTTTTTAATTAGGAATAATAAATGTGGTTTTTTGCTGGCAGAACTCACACACAACACATCACTGCCCTGGAGTGGTTTATGTTCTAAGACATTAATATTTAATAAGTCTGAGTAGTTTACAGATTGAGATTAATCCTACTTTACTTCTAAAAAGTTTTTTTTAATCAAAATGATATTTCCCACAGCTACACTGAATCAAGCAAGCAATGCCTACTATATACAGGAATAATAACAGCATAGTTTTCTCTAGGCCAGATTAATTTAGCATCTAGTGTACTGGTCCCATCCATGAATTTATTGTCTACAGTCTCAGCTGGGATTTCTTCCACATTTACAAGGTACAGCTAAATACTTTTCATTACATGTCAGGCATGTGTTATTGCTGAGAATATAAGATGAACAAGATACGGCCCCAGATTTGAGAAACGCACAGTCTCACAGGGAAAAGCAAATGAAGACAACCCGGTACCAATCTGCGCTAAGTGTTGTACCAGTTTATGCTGAAGGCTCACTCAGAGACACAGCAACTCCACCAGACAGGGGCCAGGGACTTTCATAGATGATGAGATACTTAAGCTAGATAGCAAAGGATGATGCGTACCTCTAGCAGCGGATGGGAGGGTTTCTGTCCCTCAAAGGAGGGCAGCAACAATAAAAATGGAGCCCTAGCACTCTGAGTCCCACATTATTAGGACACTCACATTCTCTTTTGAGATCCCTGTGACCTATGTGTCTGTCCAGGAAGGCACAGTGAAGAAAACACATTTCATGCAGCTGGAAGTTGAATGTGCCCCATGTGTTAAAGGCTTAGAACACATAGTGGTGCTACAGGTGGAATCTTTAGGAGGTGGGGCTTTGTGGGAGGAAGTTAAGTCATTGGAGCTGTTCTCTTGCAGGGGATACTAGAACCCCAGCTCTTCCCCCATTCCTTCCTCCCTTTTGTTTCCTGGCCATAAAAATGAGAAGTTTTGCTCTGGCCTTCTCCTGATGTGATGTGTGGCCCAAAATAACAGCACCAACCCATCATGGATGGAAACCTCCAACATTGTAAGCTAAAATAAACCTTTACCTTTATAAGTTGATTATCTCAAGCGTATCATTGTTAGACAGTTGATAGACAGTTGACTGATAACAGCAGTCAAAATGCAGAAGCTGCCCATAATATCCAGAAAGGCTGGCTAGGCAGAAAAAGACTAAGTAATCAGGAGCTTCTCAAGAAACTTAAAGAACTCTTTGATACTTTACTAGCCCTTTCCTAGATGATATAACCACAGATGCCAAATAAATTTCTCCAATGAGTCAGTGTGGTTCTTGCTTTAAGACCTGTTTAAAAACTATGGATTTTATTGTTAATATATTTTCTGTCATAATTTTACAATAACTTTTGAGACATTCAGGCCTTTTCCATGGTACTCAATGGCTCTTCAGGGGTATAGTGATCTAAATGGATATATGGTGACCAAACATTCCAGTTTGCCCAAAACTGCCTCTGTTTGAGAGCTGAATGTTAAGACTCTTAAAAAACCTCTTAGTCCAGGTCAAACTAGGTCAGTTACTCACCCTAAAATTTCCTGCTTCCAAAGTATAGAGCAGTAAAACTAAATAAAATTGATTCTCTCTCTCTCTTTCTTAAAAAAATAATTTTCAAATTATTGAAACCAAGGCTTAATGGATTTTTTTTACTTACAAACCAAAACAAAGCACAATTCCAATTCTCCCTTTCCTTGGCTACATGCTAACAATTTTTATAGACTTACATAAGTATTTATCTGTTCATAAAATAGATAACTCAAAATGTTGGGCCATATTTAAATCTCCTCATGTGATAACAACTGGCAAGTTTCCAGACGCTTTTTGCTCAACTTAAGATATAAATTTAAACAGTATTAAAACAAAGAAACTGATATATCTCAATGGTTTGAGAATGGTTGTTAAAAAAGAATAACTCGTGATTTTTAAGAGCTGTTTCACAAGCCTGCCTAAAAATAAAATGCTAAAAATATCTTCTAAGAAATAAACTGAGAGTGAGTTAAAACAATTAGATAATCCAAAAGATGCCACTAGCCATCAGCTAGTACCAAAAGACAGTAGGTCCTGTGTTTTGGGTTGAATTGTGCTCATGAAAAAACATGTGTTGAAGTTCTAACTTCCAATACCTGAGAATGTGGCCTTGCTTGGAAACAGACTCATTGCTGGTACAATTAGTTAAATTAAGATAAGGTCATAATAGAAAAGGATGCCCTAATCTAATGACTTAGTCCGAAGGAGAGACAGGGACGCAAAAAGACAATGTGGTAAAAATCAGAAGCACAGGCTACAGTTATGTTGCCATAAGCCAAGGAACAGCTGGGGCTGCCAGAAACTGGAAAAAAATAACGAGGAAGGATTCTTATACAGCAGCTCTGGAGGGAACAAAGGCCTGTCAACCTGTTGGGCTTATCTTACCTTTGGAAATGTAAGATAAAAAGTTTATCCATTTTGGGGTAATTTGTTACAGCAGCCATATAAAACTAATACATCTTATTAAAGTAGTATTTTTTATTTTTAGGGAGAGCGGAGGGGTGGAAAATCAATTTTATGTAATTTTTCATCTGGTCTTTTTTTCTCTGACACTTAGTTGTGTACATGGTGCTTGGGTTTAAACCCCAGTTCTTGTGCATGCCAGGCAAGCACTCAAATCCACCGCTGTAGCCCTTAAAGTATTTTTAATGTTACATCTTATAAATGACTTTTGAGGAAGCTAGAGACTATCAGTTAACATAAAAACACAATTTGATAATATGTTTCATGTTAAATATTCATGTATGAACTATAATTCTTTCAGGGAGTTTTGTTTCTTGTCCTTGGCTTCAATTCCTCAAAATAACATTATGCCTTCTTGATTTGTAAATTGTGAAGGAAAAATACAGTCTTTGTCCCTTCTTCTTCTAGAAAATAATCCAAAAACAATAATAAAATCAGAAATGAAAATGTCTTTCTTCTTATTGCATATTAATTACACAGAGAGCTCGGTTTCATTGTGGCAAATTTGTGCATGATGTGATCAATTTCACCCCCGGCACCTCCATTTCCCTACTCTCCTTCCTTCTGCTGGCCCACTTCCTCTACCCTACTGGTCTCCCAATTTCATGGAATCCGTTTTTGTTTCATTTTCTTTTGTTTATTCCTTCTAGCTTCCACATATGAGAGAAAATACATTTCACTCAAAATTGTGATCTCTAGTTCCAGTCACTTTCCTATGAATTACATGACTTCATTCTTGTCTATAGCAGAATAAAACTCCACTGAATGTAGATATCAGTGCACATTTTCTTTATTGATCCTATATTGACGGATATCTACACTGGTTCCGTTACTTAGCTGTTGTAAACCGTGTTGTAATCAGCATGTTTATGCATGTATTTCTAAAACTTCCATAATGATAGTACTAACTTACTTTCCTACCAATGGTGCATAGAAGTTCCCCCCAACATGGCCACATATCCTTGTCAGCATTTATTATTTTTTGCATTCTGTTATTTTGAGAGAAAGAAAGTGAGAGAGAGAGAGAGAGAGATAATCAATTTTTATTAATTTTTCATGTGGCTTTCTTTGCTCTGACACTTAATTGTGTACATGGTGCTGGGTTTGAACCCGTCTACTTGCACATGCTGGGCAAGTACGTAACCACCGAGCTGCACTTCACCGCTTATTATTTGCATTCTTAATGCTTGCCATTCTTACTGGAGTGAGATGGAATCTCAGTGTAGTTTTAATTTGACTTTTCCTGATGTCTAAATATGTTGAATATTTTTATCATGTAATTGTTGGCCACTTGTACTTATCTGTTCAGTTCAATTGGCCCCCAAAATGCAAATTTCTTAATGAAATGAGAAGACATCCATAACTCTGAGGTACATCACATGATCAAAAAAAGAAAAGCCCTAATATAAATGGAAGTTAAATTAGGAGTGGAAAAAAAGGAAGTTGAAGATACCCACAATCTCCCATCTTAGACAAAGCAGAGAATAAGTCTCCAAAAGAAGTAGCCACAGCCTGAGGAGCAAGGGCAAACAGGAATAAAATACCCTGGAGGACATTTTCACAAAGTCTCAAGACACTGGGAAGGTGGGGCTCAATGGAGACGGCACAGATTATTAGTATTTTCAGGACTCAACTTCCAGTTGAAGCATGGGTGAGGAGAGATCTCAACAATGGGTCTGTCTCTCAGTGTGGAAATCAAATGGCTATTGTAATAAAATCTAAAAGAACTCATATACACAAACCTGTGACATAAAAGGTGTTTCCCACTGACCTGGAACACTGCCCCAGCTGTTCTTATGTTGAAGCTTCTGACAAACGGCCGGTCTGGAAAGAACTCACTACGTTCATAGTGAGAATCAAAAATGAATGTTGGCCACTGTGCAAAAGACAAACGCTGCGCCGGACGCCATGACGCTTCTTCTCCTCTTCAGCTTCCTCTTGCACGCTCGGCGCGCTCTGAGCAAAAGAGCGCGAAAAAAGCTCGCGTTTGAGGGCCGCTTCCTCTTTCTTTCTGTACCCCTTTAAACTACAACACCAACATGACAGTCCCTCATTGGCTGGGATAAGCCAGTCTGGCGCTTCACCATTGGTTCCTTGGCTGTCTCCCCTCCCTATAAAAACCCGTGCTCCTTGGTAATAAACGGATTTGAGCTGCCACCTTCTTTGTGTCACTGACTCATTTCTCTGGCCCAGACGGAGGGGGTCCCAGACTTCAGCCATGGCACTCACCCTCCTGCTCAGCCCCGGGGACGGTTCAACTGACCCGAGCCACCCCGCCTGCCCTCAGGGACGCCTGAGGTAGTGACAAATGAACAAACATGAAAAGTATACAAACTACTGCAGAAACAAACACAGTGGAAAGGGAGGAAAACGGTTCTGACAGATGAAAGTTATGACAAAATGTTCTTAGGGGAAAAAGATGAAAAAACATTGCCCCAAGCAATATAAACATTTGACCAAACAAATGGACTACGGAGTCTTTGGGGAACCTGGCACAGTGGCATATACCTTGAATGCCAACTGTTCTTGAGATTGGGGCAGGAGGATCACAAGTATGAGGCCAGCTTGGGCAACTTAGTAAGAACCTATTTTTTAAAAGAAGGTAAGAGAGAGAGAGAGAGAGTCAATTTTATTTAGTTTTTAATGTGGCTTTCATTGCTCCAAAGCTTCATTGTGTACATGGTGCTGGGGTTCAAATCCAGGTACTAGCACATGCCAGGCCAGCCCCAAGAACCTATTTTTAAAATAAATAAATACTCTGGGCACAAGGGCACATATCTGTAATCCCAGCAGTTTGGGAGGCTGAAATAGGAGGATCGCCAAGTTCAAGGCCAAATTAGTGAGACCCTGAGTAACTCAGCGAGACTTGGTCTCAAAATAAAAAATAAAAAAAAAGGGCTGGGAATGTGGCTTAGTGGTGAAGTGCCACTGGCTTCAATACCTGTTAATAAATAAATAAATAAGAAAAGGGCTGGAGATGTAGCTCAGAGGTAGAGCAACCTCAGTTCAATTCCCAATGTTTTGGGAAGTAACAGTAACTTGCCCCCATTAAAAGAATAGAGAGAGAGAGAGAGAGAGAGAGAGAGACATACATACATACAGATATCAGAAGAAAGATGCAGTGAGACATTAGAGATAATCAGTTAAGCTAACAGAATTCAACAAAGAATTTAATGGGAAAAATAAAATGATTTGCAGAAATGAAGACAGATGACGGGACATTGAAAATAGTGTTGATAGATATGGACAGCATGATACACAAGGAAGACTTCAAAAGGAATACAAGAAAAATTATAGACACAGTGTTATGGTTTGGATGAAAGGTGTCCCATAAAAGCTCACTGTGTGAGACAATGAGAAGGCTCAGATGAAATGACTGGGCTATGAGAGCCTTAACCCAATTGGTGAACTGCCAACAGCAAGCTGGTAGGGTGTGGCTAGAAAAGTGGGTCATTGGTGGGCACGCCTTTGGGGACTCCTGCAGTGGAGTCTCTCTCTCTGCTTCCTGGCAGTACTTTGAGCCCCATTTTCCTCCACCACACTCTTCCACCATGATGTTCACCTCGAGGCCCCTGAAATGGAGTTGGCCTTCTATGGACTCAGAACTCTCAAACTGTGAGCCCCCAAATAAACTTTTCCTCCTGAAATTATTCTTGTCAGATATTTTAGTCACAGCAGCAAAATAGCAAACTAAAACACACAGTAAACAGGAAAAAAGTAAAGAAACAAAATAAGAGAACAAAACACATTGAGGACATAGTTGAAGAAACAATTACTGAAATAGAAAGTTCAGAATCTTCTAACTGAAGGAGATACCTTATTTAGAATGAAAAAAAATTGCCATATATTGATGCTCACCGAAATTTATATCAGAATTGTTACCAGAATTCAAAACAAATGAAAATCTTTTGAATGGGCAGTCAAAAAAAAAAAAAAGGTCTTCCTATACATAGTAAAGCCCCAGACTAGAAGGTAGTAAAGGAAAGCCTAGAAAATATTCAAGAAAAATCAGTGTAATATAAGATTTTTATCTAGTCTAGATGTTACAAGCAATAAACAGCAACTAACAAAGATTTTAAGATAGGAAAAGAAATGGTGCGGGTAACTTATTTTTATAGCCAAGAGGTAGAGTTATCATTTGGAAATAGTCATAGATTTTAAGTATGAAGGTATACACAAACAGAAATAACATATCTAATAAAAGGGGGTGGTAGACGAAGGAAAGGAGGAAGAACAGAGACAAATTCTGTTACTGTTCATGTCAAACTTGGGTATCAATGAAAAAGAACAAACGTCTTCTATTCATGAAATAGTAAGTGCTACAGGAATTAGCCTCTTGTCACCAACAGCTAGAAAATTGGACAAAAGATTTCTTTAAAGCACATGGTAATTATGAGTTAGTTGTACCTTTCTTCTTTTCTTGGTACCAGGGATTAAACTCAAGAGCAGTTAACCACTCAGCCACATTTTATTTTTTTATTTTGAGACAAGGTCTCACTAAGTTGCATACAGCCTTACTAAGTTGCTGAGGCTGGTTTTGAATTTGAGATCCTCCTGCCTCAGCCTCCTGAGCCACTGGTAAGTGGTACTATTTTAAGGCCAGACAAATAGGTCAATGAAACAAAACAAGAACTGTGAAATAGATCTAGGCCTTTATGAAAACTGAAAAAGGTGGACCTGAAGTTAAGGGGACTTTTCAGTAAATATTTCTAAGACAATTATTGGGGTGTGGATAGTATAGATAGATAGGAAGAGAGGATGGGGAGAGAGTAAAATTGGACTCTTTGCACAAAAATCTGCTCCAAGAACCCTAAAAGCCTAAATATAAATGTAAAAATTATAATAATTTCAGAGATCGTAATGAACATTATTTCAATGACCTTGAAATAAGAAATAATTCAATGTTTTAAAACAAGGTACAAAAAGAAATAGCTATAAAAATAACACTTACAAATTCAATTTCTATTGATCCAAAGACCCCATAAAAGAGAACATGTAAAAAAGAAATTGAAGAAGACATGAGTAGTTGGAAAAACATTCCATGTTCTTGTTTAGGCAGAATCAATATAATTTAAATGGCCATTCTGCCAAAAGCCCTGTACAGATTCAATGCAATCTCCAACTTCATGGATATTGAAAAAGCAATTCTCAAATTCATTTGGAATAACAGAAACCCCGAAAAGCCAAAACATTTCTAAAGAGGAAAAGGAGGCCGGAGGTGTCACAATACCTAAACTTAAATTATACTATAGGGCTACAGTGAGAAAAACACTGCAGTATTGGTATCAAAACAAACATTAAGACAAATGGAACAGACTAGAAGATACTGAGACAAACCCACAAATCTTTAACTATCTGATATTTGACAAAGGAGGCAAAAATATAGCATGGAGGAAAGACAGCCTGTTAAACAAATGGTGCTGTATGAACTGGACAGCCATATGCAGACAACTGAAATTAGATCCTTATCTCTCACCCCACACAAAAATCAAATTGAAGTGGACCAAAGAATTAAAAATTAAACCAGCAATTATACAATTACTAGAAGAAAAAACAGTATCCATACTCCACGGCATTGGCGTAGGCACCTCCTTCCTTAAAAAGACTCCCATAGGATAAGAATTAAAGCCAAAAATAAAGGAGTGGGATGCCATTAAACTGAAAAGCTTCTGCACAGCTATAGAATTAATCAAGAGTGTCAAGAGAGATCCTACAGAATGGGAGAAAATCTTTGCCTGCTATGCCTCTGACAGAAGACTAATATCCAGAATATACAAAGAACTCAAAAACCTGAACACCAAAACCACAAATAGTCCAATCAATAAATGGGCTAGGGAACTAAATAGAAATTTATCAGTGGAAGAAGTCCAAAAAGCCAACAAATGGGGCTGGAGCAGTGGCTCAGTGGTTACGGTGCTTGCCTCGCATGCTCAAGGACATAAGTTCAACCAAACCCCAGCACCATGTACACAACGAAGTGTTGGAGCAACAAGTCTCATGAAAAACTAAATAAAAATTGATTCTCTCTCTCTCTCCCTCTCTATCTAAAAAAAAGCCAACAAATATATGAGAAAATATTCTACATCACTAGCAATCAGAGAAATGCAAATCAAAACTTCATTAAGATTCCACCTTACTCCTGTCAGAGTGGCCAAAATGAAGAATAAGAACAATAACAGATGCTGAAGGGAAGCAAGGAACACTATTACACTATTGGTGGGACTCCAAGCTTGTACAGCCACTCTGGAAAGCAATGTAGAGACTCCTCAAAAAACTAGGGTTGAAACCACCTTATGACCCAGTTATCTCACTCCTGGGTATTTTCCCAAAAGAGCTAGAATCAGCATACTACAGAGACCCAGCTACATCAATATTTATAGCAGCTCAATTTACAAGAGCTAAACTATGGAACCAACCCAGATACCACTCGCTGGATGAGTGGATTCAAAAACTGTGATGTATATATACAATGGAGTTCTACTCAGCAATTTAGGAGAATGATATCATGGAATTTGCAGCCAAATGGATGGAGATGGAAAAAATTATGTTGAAATGCTGAGTGAAATATCCCAAACTCAGAGACTTAAGGTCTGGATGTTCTCTTTCATATGTGGAAGCTGGAGTAAAGTGTAAGACAGGATAAAAGTTAGCTAAGCTAAAATAATAATGTCAACATAGGTGAAATTTCACATAAGCAGGGGGAACCATAACTATGAAGGTGGGGGAGAAGGTAGGAAGGAGAGGAGGGGAGGGAGTGGTTAGGGGTGTGATCAACACAACTGGGAACTCTTGACTCCCATGAGAAGCCCAACTAAGCCCACAGGCAGGCTAAGAAATTCAGAAATTTCAAAAATTAATATATATATGTATATGCTTATTTCTATCAATAACATGGGGCTAATATTGAGAAGACATGAGAGCAGGGAGTGGATGAAGCGGGGAGATCCTGGACTAGGATCAGCCTCAACTTACTTTGTCAATATCCATGTATGCACGAATATGTAACAACCATTCCCTCCAAGATGTAAGACTACGTTGAACAAATAAAAAAAAAAGTATATAAGAAAAGCAACACAGAGCTGGAGACTTTTTATTTCAACTGACAAAGATGCAATTTAGAACATTTTATGAAGAAGTTTTACAACTCAATAAGAAAAGGAGAAACCCAAAAGAAAACTGGAAGAAAGCAATTGAATAGGATTTCAAAAAAGAGGAAATCTAAAGGGCCAAAAAAGCCTGTGAAAGAAGTGGCCAACTTCATTAGTGCTCAAGAAAATAAAAACTAAAATGAAATTTCAAAGAAACGTAAGCATTCCAACTAATTAGAACAAATTTATGAATTTTCAATTCAAAAAACTAATGAAGATCTGAAAGACTGGGAAAGTACATTTTTTGCAATTGGGAATATGAATTAGTACCAACCTTGGGCTTATAGTTGGCATTATTAAGATGTTAAAAATAAATATCACCCAGAATCAGAAAATCCTCCTTTCGATGTGTGCATGAGAGAAACCCTTCACACATGCACACCACGAGACAAGTAGTGTTAATAACAGTCCTAAAGTGAAAACAAAAATGTCCATCAAGAATGATCAATACTTTGCTCAACACAAAAATAAATAAATAAAATAAAGGTATTCTGTTTGTTTACAAAATAATTTTTTAAAAATTTAAAAAACTATTCAGTGCCTCTTATGTGTTTTCCAACATGTTTATTAGTACTGTATAAAATAAAAATATCAATTAATGAAAAAATAAAAAAAGAACAATACGGGGCTGGAGTGGTGGCTCAGCAGTTATGGCGCTTGCCTGGCATGAGCGAGTACATGGGTTCAAACCCCAGCACCCATGTATACAACTGAGTGTCAGAGCAACAAAAGCCATGTGAAAAACTCAATAAAAATTGATTCTGTTTCTCTCACTGTCCTTCTTTAAAAAAAACAAACAAAAAAACCCTTCACAATGTACACAAAAGGTACATCACATAGCAGCAAAAATAAACCACCTACAGCATTTGTACAATGTAGATGAAGCTGATAAGCTATGCTGAGCAAAACTGGCGCAGCCAGCAACCAGCAAAAATACATGTTACATGGCGCATTTACATATAATGGGATTTTTTTTATTTTGATGGTTTTTTTTTTTTTAGAAAGAGGGGACAGTGAGAGAGAGAGAGAGAGAGAAAGAGAGAAGCAATTTTTATTTAGTTTTTCATGTGACTTTCATTCCTCGGACACTTTGTCATGTATGTGGTACTGGGGTGTGAACTTGCGTCCTCACTCATGCCAGGCAAGCGCCGTAACCGCTGAGCCACTGCTCCAGCCCCTACATATAATGTTTTTAGACAGCAACCTGGTGAGACCCAGAACTGGGACTGTATCTCAGTGGTAGGGTTCCCCAGTACTGAAAATAATAATAAATGATACAAAGAAAAATAAATGAATAGAAATAAGAGAAAAAAATTACCATTACTCTGGTGACAACATTTGAAAAAAAGCACAGAAATTAATAGCCATTAGTAGTCAACCACTGCTGAAGCTGATAGTCAATTCTGAGGCATGAATTAGCATTTTAGCTGGGAGTGGGTTGGTTACTGGGTAACGGCATTCTATTTTATGACCCATGTAGTTCTTACACAGAATCTGCTTTATTCTCACATCAATCCAGGGCCAGCTACATAATGGACAAGGTCCAGAACAAATGAAAACAGGGAGAGCATGCTCCCGGGATGCAGGGAGGGTGGCAGGAGGTGTCATCAGTTGGGAGCCGAGGCTCCAGTGCATGTTCCACTATCCCATCAGACTCCCTTACAAAACACAAAGGTAAAGACACAGTTAATAAAACTTTCAAGAAGGTGACCACAGAGCGGTAACCCGCTTCTGAGGGTGAGGCAGGGTCGCATGCTTATGAAGCCAGTCTCCGACTCACGTATGTATCACATTTCTTATGCCTTTCCACAAGATCATCATATTGTCTGTAGGTATAAGTGTGCGTGCACGTGCAGGACAGAAAAGAAATGATCATGCCCCTGTTTCTTCTGAATTCCCTAAGCCATGGGACATGCCTAGCATAAGGGAAGCTGGGAAGATGTGGAGTGATGGTGACATTAAAGTTTTAAATTGGATATCCGACTGATTCTTCTTTACCAAAAAGTTCATATATCTAAATGTGGACCTGGGCATTTAGAGGCTGTTTTATAAATTAAGTATTTATAATTAAGATCATGGGCAATTAATTCCACAACATGCTAAGCAATTTAACATAACTGTCCTCGGCTATAATCTTGATGCCAAGAACCTCCTACTCTCTGATTCTAGTTTCTTTCTACTTAGTTATAAATGGGGTTGGGGGGACAGAGTGCTAAATTTGGTGGGGTAATTTATAGAATCTAATAAAACTGCGTACAAATAGATTAAATCATCTGATCTATGACTTCAGATTACAGAAAGGAAAGGTATTAAAAGGAAAGAAAGTAGGTGTTTCACCTGTGTGATGCCCATTTATTATTTACACACTAAATCTGAAAGGCACATACAAATATCTTCATTTATACAAAGAGCCCAGGGTAGGGAGAATCAAGTAACCTAACCAAGGTCATCAGCTAGCAATGGGATATGTAGTGCCATCTCAGTACAAAGTTTCGGTGTTACCTTTTTTAGCCTTCCTTTCTTAAATATTCACTATACATTCACCATGCACCAAGCATTGGGACAGGTAATAGAAACACAGAAATGAGTGGCCAAGATCCTTGGGAGCATAGTCCAAGGTGGTACTGTCAATATGAAAACCATCAGCCATGTGTGTCTAGGACCACTTAAAATGCGCCCAGCATTGAGATGTGCTAAAACTTATATCATCTGCCAGAGTTCAATGATTAGTAAGAAAAAGGTATGTAAAAGAAGTTACCAATAATTCATCATATTGATCACATACAGAAATTATACATTTTGGCTATATTAGTGTTATAGTTTGGATGTGAGGTGCCCCTCAAAAGCTCATGTGTGAGACAATGTAAGGAAGTTTAGAGGTGAAGTGATTGGGTTACGAGAGCCTTAAACCAACGGATGAATTAACCCCCTGATAGGGATTAACTGGGCAGCAACTGAAGGCAGGGAGGGTGTGGCTGGAGGAGGAGGGTCACTGGGATGTGCCTGTGGGGTAAGTATTTTGTGTCACCGAGTGGGGTCTTTCTCTGCCTCCTGGTAAACATGTGAGCTGCTTCTCTAAAACTGTTCTTGTCAGGTCTTTAGTCACAGCAGTGAAAACACGGAATAAAACAGTTAGGTTCAACAAAATGCATAGAAGAATTTAAGTTAAAAGTGTCTTAAATTTTATTTCGATTGTACATCACTGGTCTAAACGTATTCTTACAATCATGCTTTGGGGTATATAAATGAATTATCCACCTATAAATGCTCCATTCTCAAGATTATTTGAAATAAGAATCATCTGTAATCCACTTACTGATAGCATTGATATTTATTGATGATGTATTCAGTATCTCGTAAAATTTCAGAAATTAGCTAAACCCTATTGATTTTCCTCTTGTCAAGAATACGATGAACAAAGAGCTATCTCGATCAAGACACACATACTATTGTAATGGACTGAGGACTATTTCTCTATTTCTCTTTTATCTCGCAAGTCTCTCTTAGTGATTGCTGAACACTTAATTTCACAGCATTCATTTCTCCCAGCATGAAAATTTTTGATTGTTTAGAATTTGGCACATTAAAAATATCATTCACATTTTCCTAAAGAAGATGAGGCAAGATGTGTTTTCAGATAATAAACTCTGATGTTTTTGTGAACAATCTATTAATATGAACAGTGGGATATCATACAAGAAAAGTATTGTTCCTATTATATTGTTACAAACTGAAAGAGCAATAGCAATAGAAATTAATTTGTAATTCAAGCTAAGAGCTACCACTCAAAAGTTGTGTCACATGCAATAACCATATTAGTAAAATTTGTTAGGACTGATGAAAATATAATTATAAAAATATGTAAAAGTAATGAGAAACATCCTATCTAAACAGAGAACACAGAACAGAATCATCAAATATTACACATATTTACAACTACCCTTTAGTTCATAACATTGCCCATATGAAAAAATGCTTTATAAGACCCTTGTACAATGAATCTCTTTGTGTTGCCTTGAAATATTCCACTTTTATAAGAATCAAAGAACATAGCTCATAAATGCATATGTCAATATGAACATGTATAAAGTAATATCGAAAAATGAAATAAAGAATGATATGGGAATCTGAAGTGTGATACTTGGACTGGGAGCAAAGCCCAGGGATAGAGTACTTGTCTAGCATGTATGAGGCCCTGGGTTCCATTCCTAACACTGAAAAAAAAAATAAAAAAGATGATTCTAAAAGAAGAAACCTGACACTTATTATAAGACTTGAATTGGCCACACACTTAATGATGTCTAGTTTTCTCATCTGAAAAATGTGAAAAACTGACACTAGCCATGCCTGAAGACCCTGTGAGGATCGAAGAACAGCACATATAACAGGAACATCTTACCAGTGAGGTGAGCCACAATCGATGCCATTATTATATTAAAAACAAATGTATTCCATTATTTTATTAGAAAGCTGTAGCTTTGATAATTTTTGAGTAGACAATATATTTAATATATTTTAGATATATTAAATGTCAGCTTTTTTCAAAACTTTCTAATCATGTTAAATAAAACAATAATTAAAATTGAGTCAGTAAATGAAAACACGAGAAGACATTTGATGATCACAGTAAAATTTAAGGAACTGGGTGCGTAGATGTATAAGGCTAAGCTGTAATAGTCTGAAATGTACACAGGCAGGCACTATCCACCTCCCACATCACTTGTTGTGTGATAAATCCCCGACTCATATTTTATTACTTTAAATAATTACATTCTACTTCCAAAATGAGTGTACAGCCCATGGAAGTACGGCTTTTCTTCATCCGAAACTGAGTAACCATTGATGGGGCAGACAGGTGGGAAACTGGAATTTTTTACTGCAGTGGTACACAAAGGGAGAATTCTCTTATAAGCACTGGGAGAAAAGTCAAAGGACGTTTTTGTTCAATTAAGGAAATGAAATCATTATGATAGACAACTTGAAAAATGTTCAAATAGCCACAGGTTTTAAAAAGACACAAAGGGCTCAAAAATCATTAGGGAATCAATGAAGTTACAAATTGTGCCTGCAAGAAACTGGTGGCATTAATGAAACGATTATTCTTTCCTCTGAATTCTCTTTAATACGGTTGCATTACTTTATATTTTTTATTTTTATTTATTTTTTTAAAGAGAGAGGGACAGTTTGAGAGACAGAGAAAGACAGAATCAATTTTATTTATTTTTTCATCTGGGCTTTGTTTCTCCAACACTCAGTTCTGTATGTGGTGCCAGGGTTTGAACCCAGGTCCTCGTCAGGCAAGTGCTCCATTCACTGAGCCACTGCTCCAGCCCCTCGTATACTTTTTTTAGTGGAAAACTGAAACCTAGAATTTGCGATTGATCTTACTATGATATGAATTAATTATGACATCATTTTAGAGTACCTTCATAGAGAACAAAAGCCATTTATAAGGTATTCTGACATTCCATATATCCAGCCGTGCCTGGGCCATTTTTAAAGAGAATTGTCCGAAGAAAAATCTCATTTATTTTATTGAAAGAAGGTTCCACCATACTAATTAGACAATCATACCACACATAATCCAATTTAGAAAACCTCCATTATCATAACTGCTGAAATGATGTCAAATAGCAAATACTGGTATCTAAAAAAAGTATTCATTCAGAGCTGAATGACATGAAGAACAGGAAATAATAACAACAGAAATTCATAAAGTAGAAAGCAATGTAATATGGAGAAAAATGGTAAAAACCAAAAGCTAGTTTTAAAAAGTGCAATTAAGTTAACAGACACCTAGCAAAAATGACCACAGGGAAAGATTACAGAGGAACGGAGGGAAGAAGAGAGAGAGGGAAATAGAGCCCGACAATTGATTTAGAAAATGAAAAGACAAATCGATACAGGATGTTATCACCATCAACTTTGCGTCAGTACTTACGAAAACTGGGATATATCTCTATAAACACAGTTTTCTAAAGAAGATAGAATATGAGAATGGTCTCATCATTTATAACTTCATTAAAGACGTTTCATCTGCAGTTTTCTGATTCCTTACCAAGAAGTCTGCAGGCCACGGACCTTCACTCATAATTTTCCCCCAGCCTTAAGGGGGACACGCAATTTTACATAAATTTTTCCAAGCAACAGAAAAAGGAGTAATACTTTTCAATGTACCCTGAAATGCCATCATCTCAATATTGAACCCTGACGGGAATATTATAAATAAGGAAAAGGACACACCGATGTCTCCAATACAAATGAAAAAGATAAAAGCTCAACAAGTTATAAGTAAATTGAATTCAAGGAAGATTTTTTTTCCCAGAACTAAAAATTATTTTCATGTCATATTTTCATATCAGTGATTATTGCACTTGCCTGGAATGCAAGAGTGCTGGTTTGAACCCCAGCACCATGTACACAATGAAGTGAGGGAGCAAAGAGAGCCACATGAAAAACTAAATAAACTTGTTTCTCCCTTTCTCTGTCTCTCTCTCTCACTGTCCCTCTCTCTTAAAAAAAAAAAACTCAATAAAATTGATTTTTTTCTCTCTTTCTCACTGTTCCTATCTCTCTTAAAAGAGAGAGAGAGAGAGAGAGAGAGAGAGAGAGAAGAAGAAGAAGAAGAAGAAGAAAACAAATAATTACCTTAAAGAAAAAAGAAATTGGGGCTGGAGCGGTGGCTCAGTGGTTACATGCCTGGCATGTGCAAGTACACGAGTTCAGACCCCAGCAGCACGTACACAACGAAGTCTTGGAGCACTGAAAGCCACATGAAAAACTAAATAAAATTGATTGTCTCTCTCTCTCTCTCTCTCTCTCTCACTGTGCCTCTCTCTTTAAAAAAAAAAAAAAGAAAAAAGAAATCATTTGGTAAAATTCAACACTGACATGCGATTAAAAGTTCTTACAAACTAGAAAAATTTTAATCTAATAATCTATAACAAACTATGTATTATGCTTAATATATATAAATAATTTCTTCTGAGATAGGAAATGAGAAAGAAAACCTCTTACCCCTTCTATTTTACACTGTGCTGAAAGGATTAACCAATTAAGAAAAATAAATAAGCAAAATTTGTGAACAGAAAGGAAAGAGTAAACTGCAGTAATTCATGAACAATATGATTGCATATATCAATTGTCTAAAGGAATAAACTGATAAACTACTAGAAATAAGTTAATTTCAAAATGGCATAGAGGCCAGTGGTGCATGCCTGTAATCCCAGTGACCAGGGAGGCTGAAGCAGGAGGATCACAAGTTCAAGGTCAGCCTCAGCAACTTAGTAAATCCCTAGGCAACTTAGACCGTTTAAAAATTAAAAATAAATAGGACTGGAGATGTGGTTTTTTGCTCAAAAAGTTAGGCAACCTTTGTATATGAATTTGGAAGAAATTAAAATTAAGGGCAAAACATTTCAATCAATAGCTATATTAAAGGCAGAGATTTAAAAAAAAAAATACACTGCATTAAAAACTAGGTGACCAGGGCTGGAGTGGTGGTGGCTCAGCCATTAGGGTGTTTGCCTGGCATGCGAAAGGACACAGTTTCAAACCCCAGCACCACATACACAACAAAGTGTTGGAGCAATGAAAGCCACATGAAAAACTAAAAAAAATTGATTCCCTCTCTCTCTCTCTCTCTTAAAAAAAAGAAAGAAAGTCTAGTGGGAATGCTGATTAAGCAGTGTAAAGTGAGCTGGAGGTTCGGGAGACTGTGAGATCAACGAATAGAATTTACTTATTTGGGAACCAAAATTATCGAGAATTATAGATGTTAGCGAAGATGATAAGGACCCACGGGCTAAATTTCTTTAAGACATGAGAGAAAGGATACAAATCAATAATACTTTGAGAAAGAGAGTACCAGAGGGTTCAGTCAGATGACGTGAGAAGGAAGCTCAGAGTTTTAGGGAAGAAGAGAAGGAAATGGTCGAGAATCAGCACTGAGAAGTGAGAGGACCTTTCCCATCTTTAATCGTCCAGGAGTGAGGTGTAAGAGGAGGTCAGCACCACTTCTGAGGGCGGGAGAGGGAGACATTCTCCGAGCCAAGGCTGGCCAAGACAGTGTGGGGAATGCTCCAAAGAGATCAAGGACACAGGGGTTTGGCTGGCTACTGGCTATGAGTTCAGGAAGCATAGGACATGGCTTCCAGGAGTGGGAGAGGTGGAGTGAGGGCAGAAAAAATGACATAGAGAATTGTAGACCTCAGGGGTGCAGTGATCACAGATGCACGGAAGTCCAGTGTCTTGCAGAAGGTGGTGTAGACAGTTACAGGACTTAATGAGATTCACCCTGAGGGCCTCTCAGCTATGAACCTGGCCAGCAGAGGAAGGTAAAGATCCTTGCCATGAGCAGAGTCTGAGACTCCTCTTTTCATCCTGGCAATGACCATGTAGAGCTGTTCTAAGAGCTGAGAAGCAGCCACACAAAGGGTGCTGGAGTAGTGGCTCAGTAGTTATGGTGCTTGCCTGCTATGCATGAGGACACAGGTTCAAACCCCAGCACTACATACACAGCGAAGTGTCAGAGCAATGAAAGCCAAGTGAAAAACTAAAGTTCTCTCTCCCCTTTAAAAAAGAGGAAATTTTCTGACCTTCTAGCAGGTTCCTTTTCCTGAGGGGTACAGGTGGCATAACTTAAGCCCCACCCCCGCAGGGGGGCTGAAGGAATCCACACAGGCCACCATTGGTCAGTCTATAGAGCAGGGTGGGCCTCTCAGTCACCTATCTCCCCCTCCACCGACTTTGTTTTGAAAAAAGTCTGTTAAAGTGTTTTTCTAAACAACAAATTCTATCACAGGTCGTTTCCTTAGAACCGTAAAGATAGGGAAGAAACCGTAAAATTACCAGTGATAGGGATGCTTCACAGTTTAAAAGTGACCCACTAAATATATGGAAACAGGAAGGCAAACAGGCAGACTCAAGGTCTTCAGGAGGATGGTAACAGGAAAACAGCAAACACAGGGGACCCACTGACCCCCGGAAGGGCTACAGAGTCTCCGTGTGGAGGCACTTCCTGAGTCAGCCAGCCAGAGTCGCCAGGAGGGGCATCTTGTGATTCTGGTAATCTACCTTCCAAGGCAGGATCAAAGCTAGATCACCGAACACCAGGTTTTCAGTCTATGGTGTCTAACAATTCATGTACACCTAGGAAATTGTGACTCACAAGGACAGCTGAATTTTATTAAGCCCCAGGATGTCTGTCATGAACTTGAGGAGCATGAGCAATACTGCATTGGGTATTGTCATTAACCTCCATCCAGTGAGGAAACTGGTCACAGAGTCATAATGAACCTGGATGAGACTGCCAGTTGGAATTGGGTGGAATCAGAGTTCCGCCCTCAGTCGCTACAAGCTCCCTCAAAGCACTGGGCTACTCTGCTCAACCAGGGGAGATTTCAAGTCATCATACACACAGTCATCAAATGGATGGAAAGCAGAAGTTGTCTTCACTCCTATGTTCTCATTTCCTTGAATAAAGACAATTACATATTCTAAAAAAGAATTGCACAATTTTAATTTAAAACTCTAGTAAACTACCAAGTGTCTCAGAGAGAACCACAAATCTTACTGTTTAAGCTAAATTCTGTGACTTAATAGACTTCAGTGATGGCTTCACCTGTTCATTGAAGGCATAACTTACTGAACTCACCAGTTATTATAATGATGAGAATAAGCTTTTGTCACACAGTTTTATTAGACTATATCCTTAAGATGAACTAAAAATTGCAAAGCATTTAAAAAGTATTCATTATTTCTCATCCAAGACACAAAGTAAGGAATGCACCTAGATTGTTTTACAAGAAAATTAACATTTTTCACATTTTATTCTTACAAAATAATTTGCTGGCCAAAAGCCTTCAGATATTTCAGACTTTATATTTTTAAGTTTTTTATTGCAATTACAGAAAAATGATTTAGCTAAAAACAAAACAAAAATTTCACATGCAATAAAGCAATTTTGAATATATTGTTTGATTAAAGATACATTTCATTTTAAAGGGAAAAGGAACAGCAACTCTACAGCATTTGGAAATGATGATTTTATTGCATTTTTTAACACTTTCAGCATATTCAACCTTCTCCCTTCTCATGAAGTTACATATGCATTGAGAGATCTATAATATCATAAAACTAATAATCTCAACAATTTGGTTTCAAAGCATATACTGCAAGCATTTTATTTTGTTTGGTGGTATTATATCTTTGCAGTTTACACATGGTATGAAGAAAAACTATTAAAAAATGGTGTTGAGTTTTTCACCTTTCCAGGGTCTTTGTGTGTGTGTGTGTGTTTGTATGGCAGTTAGAGTTTTGATCTATGCAGAAAGTGACCCACAGAGACATTCTAAAGTATGCTTCATTTGGCTTCTATTTATTTATTCAATTCATTTATTTAAAATTTATTAATGCCTACTATATGCCATGGTAAGTATGGGAGTTTTTTCACTTTCATGAAGCTATGGCTCCATTGGCAAACATATCAGATATTTCATCAGAACATTTTTGCATGGGTAGAATCTTAAGCAACCTCAAGTTACTGTTATAGATGGACTGAAATTTTGCTCCTTCTGCTCACAATTTCATAACAATTTGTAGCTAATAACTGGATTCATTCAACAAACATTTTGGAAAGGTCTTCTGTTTTTGGTTCAGCACTAAATAAATAATGGCCGAAGCCTAGTGTAAGGAAGCTCCATGTATATGTAAAAAGAAAACTCAAATGAATTTCAGCATTCAAACTAAAGCCATGAGAACTGTTGACCCCTTAGATGAGCTCAGAAGCTTCTCTGCAAGACAAGGACATGTGTGATCTTTCTAAGGAGGATGATGCATAAAGATAGACGTTTTCTTCAACCCTTATGGGACCCTGAATAAACTCTAAATGTCATAGACTTAGTAGGACTTTAACTTATGGTACTTATGAGCTGTAGAAGTTGGAGATTTCAAAGCTAACAGATTTCAAAATTATTATCTATTAAAACTCCAGATAAGATGTAAAGCTTTACAATCTAATACTTTTTTTAGAGTTATAATGGGAAGGGGAAGGGAGGGATAAGGGAGGGTAATTGGGGGGGGGACTGCAACACCCATTAGAAGCCACACCTTGTGTGACCATTTGCCATCATTCACTTCTATACATAGATATTCAACTCCACACTCAACTGAGAACCACACATTATTCTACTAATCTGGAATCTCAAAGAGTCGAATCAAATCTAAAAAACTTAAGCTATGGGCTAATATAACAATCAAATTTTTTAAAAAAGTCCAAAGGTATATTTTCAAGATTGTGACATGATATGAATAAATGTTGATATTTCTGGTAAATACTGGTTAGATTAATGAAAATGGGTTTCATAGAAATTGAGTTTGGAAGTGAGTCTCAACCTGAGGCTTGAATTCCTTGCATATTAATCCAAACAAAGGATGGTAAAATTTAAGTGAGATAAACAACATTTTATTCAGCAGTGCCTTAAGAGCCCAAGGAGGAATCTACGCTGAAAACTTAAAAATTTCTTCCAAAATCAATCGAACTCCTGCTCTACAAGAAGAGTTTTCTCTTAATGACAGCCTGAGGCTCAAGAACATGAGTAACAAGTTAAGAAGAAAAAACTACAAAATAGTTTCTTAAAATCAATACCCCCTTAGGTCTTCAAGTTGTTCCCCAAGTTCCAGAGAATTTCTCAATCATATTTAAGAGACTTTAAACAATCAAGTATATTTGATTTTGAGGAATTTTATGTATTTTATGAAACAAGAATAACTATTGAGAAATTTTTTAAAATCATACAAATTTTTGTTTTGTTTTTCAGTACCTGGCATTGAACCGAGAGGCACTTAACCATCGACCCACATCCCCAGCCCTTTTTTATTTTTTATTTTGAGACAGTGTCTTGCTAAGTTGCTTAGGACATCATTAAGTTGCTGAAGCTTGTCTCAAACTTACAATCTTTTTGTCGCTGGGATTATAGGCATGTGCCACAAAAGCCCAGCTAAATAATTATAAAGAATTTACCTTTATAATTTCCTATAACTTTCAATATTCACACATATTTTTAAAAATTCAGTCTCAAGTTCAAATACAGTAAAAATTAGTTATTCACTATTATTTCCAGAATCTCTCTTTTTTGACAGACTTTTTGAAATGAAATATAAAGGTAGTAACTCTGTTCAATATTAGCTCCTTGATTTTTTTTTTATTCTAAATGAACACAAAATTGTAAAAGTTCTTGTGCTCGTTAAAGCATTTAGTGAAACTCACCAGGCTCTTTCTGCAATCCCACAGAAGAGGAGGTTCTGGGAAGTATAGACAAGCCAGGCAGGAAGGGTAAGGCTTCCAAAGACTCCACCACTCTGTTTCCAAAAACATAAAGTTAGATCTGTATGGCTAACCTTCAAGGCTAGTGTTACAGAATTAAGTGCTAGTCTCAGTGTCCCCAGTCCACAGGATATAAGCCTGTTGCAGCCTCAGGGACATACAGAGCCAATAATGATTACTGAATAAAGATAAAATAACAACAAATTTTTCTGGTTCCAAAAATGGAAATATCTGCTTTCTCAACAGTCCCTATCATGTTTATTTCTTCACCGATTTATAGGATATTTATGACATGACTTGGGAAAGCTTCAACCAAGTCAGATGCATCAAGAGTTGAGTACCACATAGAAATATTAGAAAATGTAAATTGCAAGTGAAAGAAAAGAAAAATCAGCCCTAATCTCATCACCCTGATGTATTTCAAACCTGTTAAATGCCTCCTAAAAGTCAGACACTAAGTCATTTAGATGTCTGCCCTGATTTAATTCTCCTAACAAACTGTATTTACTCATATAACACACAAATATTTTATACATGAAGAAACTGAAACATTTAAGATTAAGTAATACATAGTTCAGAACATCCAGCCAGAAATGTGTAGCACTATGATTTGAAGTCATGCAGCAGGGAATCAGAAATTATATTACTATTTTACACCACCTCTATTTGTCAGGTATAGTATCTTCCACACCCTTCCTATGTTTATGTGTACATAAATGTATATGAACTTTCTAATGCTGTGCACTTAATATCGTATCATGAATATCTTACCTTATAAATGTACAATGATTCACATTCTTATTTTGGCCCATTATATTTTGGTTTTCTGTTGTATGAATTTGATTTACTGATGGCTTATTTGCCAGTTTTTTGACTGATTATATGGGTTGTTTATAAGTTTTGTTATTTATAAAGAAGCTTGAAAATTCATATTTGTGCACCTATCCAATTCTTTTCTTACTATAAATGCATAGAAATGGAATTGTTGTTCAAATATTATATAAATGTTATAGAAGATTTTAGTTTATTAAAACATTTTGTGGGGCTGGAGCAGTGGCTCAGTGGTTACAGCACTTGCCTAGCATGCCCAAGTATGCAAGTTCAAACCCCAGCACCACGTACACAATGAAGTGTTGGAGCAATGAAAGTCACATGAAAAACTAAATAAAATTGATTCTCTCTCTCTCTCTCTCAGTCCATCTTTCTAAAAAAAAAAAAAAAACAAAAAAACATTTTGTTCACCAAATTGAGGACAGAGACTTGACTGTCCTGCTTAGAGCTTTACATTTGATATAGAGAAGGACCTTAGTAAAATAGTCAATAAATGATTAATTTATAGGATCCATTACTTTATCTGTCACTCATATGGGATGCCCATAGATTTGGCCAAAGGACTCAGGTATTCCTAAAATTGGGTTACATGAATATATGGGCAATTTTGCAAAATTCCATATGAAATTCTAGAATTTACACATATGCTACCAAGAATGGGACAAAAAATCCATTAATGAGACATAGCTTGGTTTTCTTTCCAATATGTGATTCATGGCTAAGTATTATTGGATCTCTAAACTAGAACTAATGGTATTTTTTCAATGATTCCTGCTAATGGAATATTCTACTAGAAGTAGACATTTCACCTACTTAAGCAAAATATTTTGTAAACATTAAGGTAAAGTGATATGACTGTTTCAATACAAATGTGAAATGCCATCCAGGATTCTATTGCTATATTATAATATCCTCATTCTACTCTAAATTGATCAGAATAACCTGCATATAGCATGTCATGAGTACTTAGAAAATTCTCACTGTTCACAAAACCAGGGAAAGAAATCCAGGCTCACTTGCCTGAATTATACAGTGCATTTACAGAAATGCAGTTGTCATTCTTTTAAAGGCCCCAAATAGCACCAACTAAAAAAAATCAGCTTGGTAAATGATTGAATAAGTGAATTTTTTATTTATTAGAAAATTAATAGTTAGAATACACCTACATTAAATATTGTTCTCACAGAGTATTTTAATATGACAATGAATCTTTGAATTTAGGGTTCAAAGGTAGATTAAGGAACTTCACTGTCTTAAAATTAAATTTGAGGACAGAAATATCCTATTTGATTTTCTCTC
The DNA here is from genome assembly GCA_004027875.1 of Aplodontia rufa. NCBI lineage: Eukaryota > Metazoa > Chordata > Mammalia > Rodentia > Aplodontiidae > Aplodontia > Aplodontia rufa. The sequence continues at coordinate 110,581 of PVKS010000938.1, forward strand.
TTCAGGTTAAGAAACAGAAGTTTGAGGGGAAACTAAGAAAATATACTTTTATAAGACTGCTGTATTTTTTCACATTTTATTTAAGAAAATTTCTTTTGTGAGGCCAATGTTTTCTAGTCTCCCTAAAAATGTTATGCGTCACCTTAACAATTAGTATTTTCTGAGGCATCTTCAGAGAAATTGTAAATAGTTTCTATACAACTGATCTCACAGGACCTATGTAGTTGAATTAAACAGAAACCTTTCCAGAGTCTCCCAAGGACCTGGGCAAATCATGATAATTTAGTCCTAGGAACAAATTGCTATCACTCCCCTACCTGATTTCCCGGCTGATTCTATTTACCCTCTGTTGCTTCTATCCTCAATGCTGCTTTCTGATCTCCATTATATGGAGAATTAGATTTCAATAAAATTTTTGGTTCAATGACTTTTTTTTTTTGTCTATTTAAGCACAGGTTTTCAAAAAACCTGAGTCACTATGTCCCAAAACACTTATTTGTCTTCCCCTCTGCATTCCCACCACACTTCTAACATTAATGAAATGAAGCTAACTGCTAAGGGAGAAAACAAGTTACCGCCATAAACTGGCTATAAATAAAGACAAGGCGGCCCAGGTGGGTTGAAGTTCAGGCTTTATGTGCCCAGGGCTGTCACTGAAGTATATGCACTTGCTCTTAATTTCAAAGGAGTTGATCTTCCTCATTAAAGCAGGACATGTTTTCATTAAAAATGGGAAGTAAGGGTGTCAAGAGACCTTTATCTTCCACCAGTTGCAGAAGAAACAATTCTCTAAGAAATATTCAACCCTCTTGAGAAAGATGGTATACTGAGAGATATTTGACCCCATCAGTTTTATTATTAACCAGTGCTCCACTTGTCCTTAAATTGTTCTTCTTCTTCCCTGGATTACAAGCCTCTAATAGACACACTGAATTGATTTTCAAACGAGTTCCAATAATTGTTCTAGTTATTCAAAGCATACTTGAAATTCTAAACTATTTGGTTCAATTGCTTTATGAGCTGCCCTTTTCATAGCCAGCCACTCTGCTAGTCCAACCTTTTCTAGGTCTTGGTTTAAGTGGAATAAAGACAGAAAGGAAATTTTTTAAAACTGTTAGATTCCCAATACAATAATTTCTCTTCCTCTGTACTTAGCATATTCCTGTATCATGGATGAAACCAACCCTCCAGTATTGAAGCTGCACGTACATTCACTGGTCCACATTTGCATACCATGTTACACTTAAGCCAAGAAAGTGGTCACCGTGAGCCCGGATCTTCTCGTGTTAAGCAAATTTGCAGCATAAATGTTGGAAGACACGGGATATTCTTTATAGTTATGGCAGCATGTTGTCCACGTTCTATTATTTACAGTCGTACCCCAAATTTCTGACCACATCTTCTTAATGGATTAATGTAAAATAATGTTAAAATGCATTTTAACAGAGCATTAAATGTCTCCCAAAATATGTGCTGAAGGGTTAAGAAAAGCTATATCTGCAGCCTGGAGGCCAACAACTGTGTATGTGATTTTAAAGTTATCTTGAAGACAGTGACGCAGTTCTGTAGAGCAATTCAGAAAAGGAACTGACCCATCTCCAGGCACTTGGAAAGCACAAGCAAAGCTCAAGAATTCCCACGTTCAAACTGTGTTCTGCAGAACCAGCCTCACCTTCTGTTAGGGGAAAGACTAACCTTTAATTATTAGATTTTAAAAGGAAAATTCTAACTTACTCTGCTCCATAATTGCTGCAGAAGAGCTATTAAAATTCCAAACTTATGTAATATTATCATAAAATATGGCATTTTTCTCAAGAAAGACACAAATTGGATTTGAGCTTATGCACTGTAAAACCCAGATGGTTTGCTTAACTACTCAGACATCCTCCAGTTCAAAAGTTAATTGAACTGAAAGTGAAAATTTTGATAATTGATATGCTTTGAGGGACACAAGTAGAAAGATAAATTAGCCTCATGCAAGGGGTGTTAATAGATAGATTTTGGAAACCATGACAATTGACGAGAGAATATTGGCAAAGTAGAAGGAAATCTACATTTTCCGTAGGTCAGTTAATTCCATATTACCTCGGCATCCCAGGCTGCTCTTGCTTTTCTTTTTCCATTTTTCTACTCACAGCTTCAATATCAGTCATTATTTTACCCAGCTTAACTTGTTCTGGAATTTAAGGGGGGAAAAAAGAAGCTTTAATTGTATATTCTAGTATTAGATTTCAAGTTCTAAATGTACTTTTCAAATTAAATTGCAAATCACAGATTTTTAATAAGAAGAGGTACAATATCCTTCAAAAAACTACTAGCAGGGAAATACTCAAAGAACACATTCATGTGGTTTTTCTCACCCCAGGCTTCTCAGATGTTTTGCAATTACTAAAATTTAGGACCAAAAAGTATAGAGTAAATGAACTGCATATATCAGAAAGGAAACAGCTCCCAGAAAAATGCCTGCCACAGCACAGCACATACCCGAGAACACAAACCACTTCCTTCACAAACAGCAGCAATACTATGTTCATTATCAACATAAAACTTAGTTTTTATAGGAGGGCCTGCTATTTTAAAATAATTTAGCAAAGGATTAGTTAATGCAAGCAGGAACACTGTTCCAGAAATCTCATCACTTTTTTTTAGAATTTATTTTTCAAGAGAGAGGGACAGTGAAAGAGAAAGAAAAAATCAACTTTATTTAGCTTTCATGTGGCTTTCATTGCCCTGACACTTCATTGTGTTTGTGGTGCTGGGGTTCGAACCCACATCCTCACGCATGCCAGACAAGCACCATAACCGCTGAGCCACCGCTCCAATCCCTCATCATCTTTTTTTAAGAGAGAGAGAATTAATTTTTACTTTTTTATCTGTTGTGTTTTTGTTTATTCTGTTTTCCTCCACTTAGTTGTGTATGTGGTGCTGGGGTTCAAACCCAAGTCCTCACACATGCCAGGAAAGCACTTTATCACCGAGCCACTGCTCCAGCCCAATTCATAATTTATTAGAGTGAAGACTAAAAAGTCTAGGAAAGGCAAATGTCCTGCTTTTAAAAGTCTAGCTCTTAGAATCTAAAGAGAAATTCCCGTAGATATTTTTTAAATATCCATCATTTTCTATATTGTGCAGATTATGAGACAAAGACATAGTCTGAGCTATTATAACAAAAATACTATGTCAGGAATCTATTGAGCACCTTTTAGCTCCTTGCTCAGGCATGACATAAGATACAGAGAAAACACAAGAAGCCTCGTTTTGGTTTATCCTGTGATAAACTAGTTCGGGGGTCTCTATGCCAACAAACAGAAAAGCCCACTAGGCCAAACGATGTAAATTAGATTTAATTGTATAAGAGAATACACAATTGAGGAAGAAATGGAAAGCAGAATGTTAATATTTACTATTTATAATGTACCCGGAGCACTGGTTAATATGCCTGTAGATTGTCTCGCAGACCTCAGAACAGTTATTTTTGGCAAGTGGCTGTGATTATTCCTTCTATGCTTGAGAGGGAGCAGCTTCCTCACGATCCTGGAGGTTAGCGCCAGAACCTGTGTGCCTATCACTGCCCTTTTGATGCAAAGAGAGGACTTCTGTCTCACTCACTTCAGTGGGTGACCACCAAGCTCACCCTTTATGCATAAATACACATGGTAGGTTGAGCAAAGGCACACCCAGTGGGAGAAGTGGAGTTGAGCAGAAAACCTTTTAAGTTTGTCCTCAAAACAGGAATATTAAGGGCTGGAGCAGTGACCAGGCATGGCAAGTACACGGGCTCAAACCCCAGCACCCATGTACACAATTAAGAGTCAGAGCAATGAAAGCCATGTGAAAAATTCAATAAAAATTGATTCTCTATCTTTCTCTCTTTAAAAAAAAACAAAACAGGAACGTTTAAACATGTTTCCCATATGCTAAGCGTGCCTATTGCTACCTAATGATTATTGTACATTTTCTAACAACCAACCCATAAATCAGGTATTATTATTATGACCCTCATTTCACATATGAGAAAACTAAACCATAGAAGTGACAATTAATTTTCCCCAAAATATACAACTAACAGTGTGAAAGAACATTCCAACCCAAAGATGCCGTCCCGAAAACTACATTCTTAATCATGGGATGCTCTATAGGCATATTTGGTTTTTTGTGGATTATTTACCCAATGAAAACTGCTATGCTTACTCCTAGAGATGAGAGATGTACACTGGTTATGATTAATAAAGCATGATTGACACTCTCAGTGGAAGGCATAACTAACAGAATCACTGCAGGAAAGTGAAGGAAGACAAGCCACGAGAAAAGCAATCGAAAGATCTAGAGAGTAAATTTTAGAGTGACAATAAAAGAAATAATGCTGCAGTGAAAGAAAGACAATGTTGGAAACTAAGAAAGCTCTAGAATTTACTGGAGTTTTTCATTTTATTGTTTTGTCTTTCAAGGCAGGAAAGCTGCTGTATGGGCGAAGTCAGATTGTAGAAGAAACAGACCATGGATCAAGAGATTGCCGATGCTTACATTTGAACATGCTGCAAATTGAAGACATGAGTAGCGAACAGAATCACTGCATGGTGTATCTGGGAATGATGTGAGAGGGTATTATTTAAGAGTTATATTATTTTGAAAACACTGCTATGAAAATCATAATGATTATCTCACATTTATAAAAATATGTATATATTCACATGTGTGTATTGGTTTATTCATTTATAGATGCACAGGGAAAATATGGAAGAATGCACACTCCAGTGGAGACCCCCTTATGATTAGGTTGAAGACCCAAGGTTAGATTCTGGCCAATCAGATGTGGGCAGATGAGATGTGGGTCAATATTAGGCCCAGACTTAAAGTATCCTTCCAGTCTGCTCTTTCCTTTCCCATGTCCCAGCTACAACATGAGACTATATATCACACTGTGATGGTAGGAAGAAGGGGGAATAAATCTCCATTCAATGGGGAACAACAAAGAATCATTATTTTTCACTCAGCAGAGCCCAATCTATGCTAATAAACCAAACTAAAATTAACAACAGTGCCTATCTTTAGAGAAAAGGAGGATGCAGTATTATAGAATTTTCCCTCTCAACGTTGTATGCCTCTGTGTTTCTTAAAGGTTTATAATGAGCTTGTGTTACTGTAATAATTAATAAAGCAAAAGAGTTACTGTAATAATAAAGCAAATCATATGCCCTTTTGGAAAAGAAGACTGTTAAAAACTTTAGGCATAATCTGTTTAAGTTCTAACCTAAAAGCCCTCTACAGTACCAGTTAACTAAATCATGTTAGGATTGCATCCAAAATACAAAATAAATGCAGTTATACCCCTTAAATAGCAGCACAGAATTAAAGGAAATGTCTCAAAGGTAATTAAAACATGATAAGCCAACACTGGTTCTAATTAGCTCAGTCCTTAGTTGGGGAATAGACTTACTGTGTGATTATTAGCAAATTATAACATCTCTGAGTTGATAACTGCTCCCTCTTCGTAAAATCTAGTCCCTAAACCAATTTCATAAAACTCCAGAACTGCAGTTCTAGAACATGAATTACAAACTACTCCTGAATGGAACAATTAGTAAAAGAGAGAGCAAAAGAAAATGCAGGTGAACTGATGACTATCTGGAAGTCGTTAATGAAATCAAATAAAAGGTTCATAAGCCATCAAAATGTCAATCAGAAGGCTTCAGGTCCTTAAGAACATTTACCATGCTGGCCTCAGAGTCCCGCTGGAATCAATCACCCTTGCATCTAAAATCAATCACCTATTCAATTTCCTTCACTTCTTACTTTTTCACCTCTTTCTGGGGCTCACTGTACCCTGACTTTCTCCATCTGTTGTGTAGGCCTCATGGCTCTTTCCTTGACTATCTGCCCACCCCTCACTTGAATGACCTGGTCCACTACCACGGTTATATTTATTACCTAAAGGTTCTTGGATCACAAATCCATATATTTTGCTCAGTCCACTCTTGAGCTCCAACTGTGAACAACTAGCTAACTCTCTCTCAAGCAACAGATCCCTCTCACTGTTAGTGACACCACTGTCCATCTGTAAACCTGGAAGCCATCTCCACTCTTCACTCTCCCTCAATCATTAAATCCCTTCCATCCTTTCCCACTCAAACAGCGTCAGTATGCACCCTTCCCATCTTTCATATGGAACATTAGTAACTTCCTCAACAGGATTCCCACTAACAACTATACTACCCTCTGATCCATCCTCCATACTTTCCAAAAATCATATTTTCTTTCCAAGTTACAGAATTTTGAATTATCATTGTGTTGCTTTCTAATGCAATACAAGTTTTGTAGAATTCCACCTCTGTGAAATTTGTTGAATTCTGCTTTATGAACCAGTGAGTAGTTAATTTTCAAAATGTTTCACATTTGTGTGAAAATAATCTATAATTTGCAATCGTTAGGAACATGTTCTCTATTTACGTAATAAATTGAATTTTTTAATTTATTTATTTAAATAAAATACTTTATATCCTTACTGATGCATGCGCATATTTATATAAATAAACATGTAACATTATATTCTCAGAACCATTTGAAAGCAGGTTGCAAAACATATGACCTTTTACCTTTAATTATGCCATCATACAGTTCCTGAAAAGTCCATCTCCTATATATTCACAATACCCACTCAAGAAATTTAACATTGATACAATAATGTCATCTACTATCTGTATTCAAAATTTCCTAATTGTCCCCAATTATCCTTTTCCTGTTTTTTTTTCTTAACCCATAATATAATCAAGGATCATGCGTTGTCTCTTAGAACAACTTTAGCCTAGAACTGCCCTGTCTGATGCCCATCAGCATCTCTACCAAGTGCTTAATATGGATTAAGATATGCTGTGAGTGTAAAATACACTCTGGATTTCTAAGATCTATTGCAAAAGTATGAACTTTTTTTTTTCTTTTTTTTTTCCAGGGCTGAGGACCGAACTCAGGGCCTTGTGCATGCTAGGCAAGTGCTCTGCCACTGAGTTAAATCCCCAACCCCTGCAAAAGTGTAAACTACCTAATTAATAGTCATGTTGATTGCATGTTGAAATATTTCCTGTATTAAATAAAATATATTATTGAGATTAATTTTATTTCTCTTCACTTTTATTTAACATAGTCACTGGAAAATTTCACATTATATTTGCAGCTTGCATTGGTTCAACCAACCCAGAATGCTCCTTTCACCCTCTTCTATCTTGACAGGATATTCTTGAAGGCAATCTGGATTCTTATCGCATCTTTATGATTCGATTAAAATTAAACATTTTTTTAAAGAGAGAAGGAGAGAGTGAGAGAGAAAGAGAATCAATTTTATTTATTCATGGTGTTTGTTTCTCCAACACTTAGTTGTGTTTGTGATGCTGGGGTTCAAATCCAGGTCCTTGCGCCTGCCAGGTAAGCACTCCAACCACTGAGCCACCACTCCAGCATGCAGATTAAACATTTTTGACAATAATACTGTATACATGTTATTGGGTCTTTCCATTATACTCGTATTGAAAGGTGCTTCTAAATTTGATCACTTGACTAAGGTGGTATGTGGCTCCTTTTAATGTACCATTAAAAAGGGACATTTTTATCATGTACTTCCACCATTGTTCTTTTTCATGTTCACAATGTCACAACTGGCAGATCAGTGTCATGAGATTCCCATACTAATTTCACGTATCTACTATAGTCATTTAGCTTTCTTCACTTCCTGTCATAGAGTCTCAATCTCACTTTGTCCTTTCCCTATCCCAGCCCAGAAATTAGACATCCAAGAAGCAGTGATCATTCTTTCTTCTAAAATTATCTTCACCCATTCTCTGGTGCTTTGTAGTTAGAAAAATCTGGTTACATTTATGTTGAAACATCTCCACACATTCCCTATGGCTCCTCATTTTTCTTATTTTCTATCTCTTTAGGCTTCATTTGTAAATTTCTTAACATTTATTATTCCACATTCAATAATAAACTATTATAGATTGATTTCTAAAAGTTCCTTGAGTTCTTTATGGAGCTTCCTGAATATTTTGCAGTCTCTAGTTCATTTATGTTTACACTTTTATGTGTAAAAGCATTAGGCTTACTTCTTTCTTCTTTATAAGAGAAAGAGTGAAAGAGAGAGAGTTAATTTTGTTTTTTCATTCATTTTTTTTCCTCCACTTAGTTGTGTATGTCGTACTAGCAATCATACTGGAGCCCTCGTGCGTGCCAGGCAAGCACTGGACCACCTCTCCAGCCCAGGTTTACTTCTTTCTTTCTAATCTTTATCAGATAATTTAAATATCTATGGTTTTTGTGAATCTACGTCTAGTTGTGGGGGAGGCTCACCTGCTCTTAGCCTATTTTCTAATGCATTCTGATTTTTTTTTCACATTGGAAATGCCTATTATGTAAGAATGGGGGTTATTTACATATTCTACAGGGATGATAATTATCTGCGATTTACCTAAGAATATGAATTATTTGTGTTGACGGTTGAATGCAATTTGGGATTAAGAACTATGGCTCAAAAAATAATTTGTGTTGCTTCTCTTTAGGAAGTCAAGGGCATGTTCAACTGGCAATAACTTTAATTTCTCACTTTAGGGATTTTTGAGATACCAGTAATATAAATTTCTATTCAATCCCAGGTGAGCTTGTTTGTGGTTATGAATTAGAAAATTTTATTCTTCTTCTCTCAGAAGGAAAAGTGACAGCTGGATATGGTGGCACACATCTTTAATTCCAGCAGCTCAGGAGGCTGAGGCATGAGGATCACAAGTTCAAGGCCAGTTTCAGCAACTTAGCATGGCCCTAAGCAACCTAGCAAGGCCCTTTTTCAAAATAAAAAAAATTTTTAAAAGAACTAGGGATGTGACTCAGTGGTTAAGCGCCCCGAGGCTCAATCCCTAGTACCAAAAAAGAAGGAGAAGGGGACCTGGAAGGGGAAAGGGAAGAGGCAGCTGTGTCTTTACCATTTCTTTCTACAAGCAAGCTTTTCTTCACCCTGGTTTGTACTTTCACTAATGGCATCACCTTTCCAGGGCTAAGGGGCTCAGACTGGGGAAGTCCCTGACCTAACACCCCATCTTGCAGGGTTGTAGGTATTTTCTATTTTCTCTGTGCCTTGCTCATACAAGTTCTAATGATATTGAAAGCTCAAGGCCACCAGAGCTAAGTGGGACTCAGTGCTAAAATGCCTGTTTGGATTTGTTCTTCTGTTTTCTCCATTTGGATTTTCAGGTGCCCTACAAAAAACTTGCTAAATAGAGGAATGCCTTAAACACCTTCCCCACTTCACTAGTCATTCACATTTCAAGACTCAGCTGAAGGGATGCCACTGTACCTATCTTGACATTGAAACAATTTGAGGTACTCCTGGTGTACATGGCCCAGCTCCCCTTTGTTAGTCTGTAAACTCTGATGCTGTGGACTGCGACTTAACTCCCCATGAATTCTCACCACACCTCATTATAAAACCTAGCTCACTCATTAAACCTTGCTATAGGAATCAGTAAATATAATACTTGGTACCTCTTATTCAGCTATGGAGGTTTTTGGAAATTGCTATTTCATGCTGGCCAGTGACGTGGATTAATTTCTTGCCTTTTTTCTGACATACTAGTTACCTACCTTCTTCAAGCTCCTTCAAAGGGGAAAGGAGGCCCATTTCTCCCTGACCTTTGTAAAGAATCCTTATCACCCTCCTCTAAAAAAAGGGGGGGTGCTCTAATTCCTATTATATAAACAGTCAACCTCAAAGTGTTAAAGGGGACCAATGTGTTCCTGAGAACCAGTTTTCTCAAATTTAGAGTCTGAAATTTTGGAAATTGGATGCCATAAAAGGGACTGTACTCTCCAACATGGGGTCTCTCCAGCTAAAAGAGCTCTGAGGTCTCTACAGTGGGACTTAACGATGCTATCAAAGTGCTTCACACTAGGTAACGCAGATCTTTTTCATAAAAAAAAAAAACTGAGGTTTCTGTATGGTGATTATAAAATGATTCTTTCATTTCTTTTTAAGTCCTACAATTTAAATTGTATTTGATTTTATGGTAAAGTAATTATAATAAATTTAAAACTTAAAAATGTTGCAAATTTATAGACAGATTCATTAGTCAAGAATGACAGATTGCAATTTACTGACATTTCACATTCTAGTGTGTGGGCTGGGTGGATGTCATACGTTTTTCCACTGTATTTCCAGCACATGTGTGTTCTACAGAATGCCAATTCCTCACTAGACTGTGAACTCGGTGGTGGTTTCTTAAGGACAGGAATTGTGGTTTTGTGCATCCATCTATTTATTCACTCATTCATTCAACAGGTATTTACTGAATGCCTACAAGGTGACAGGAAGTCTGGTAGGTACTAGGAATGCAGGAAGAAAAAAAAACACGTTCTGGAGATTATAAAGCCCGTATTCTGGGAAATGGAATTAACTACAAATAATAGAGCAATTCCAACTGCAGTGTTATGGGACTTTATTTTCATTACCTTGTGGATATAAGGCAAGGAATGAGATGTGCCCTTTAGTTTTATAATTGGTATATCAATTATTCCCTAGTGACATAGCTGAATCTTTGCCAGTAAGTATCATCATCAGAGACTTCACAAAAAATGCCCAGAAGAAATCTGTCCAGATTGATCTTCCCTGGACAACAACAGCAAAGATATGATTGTGGTTCAATGACTGTCCTGAACCTGAGCCTTTGTTCAAGCTTACCTCGTCCACCTGGAGGGAAAATACCACTTTCTATCCCTAGTCACTCAATTCTGATTTGGCTATAAGCAAAATCAAAGCAGGTGTCAGGAGTCTATTCTCCATGAATATATTCACCTGTCTACGTAGTCAGAACTTTCTAAGAAGTGAATCGTAGACCCTGGATTAAAGAGTGCTTGAAGGATAAACAAATCATGGAGTTTAAAGATAGAGTCCCTAGGAGAGACCTCAGCCCAGAGCCTCTATTCACCTTTCAAAGTGGCCCTTACTTCACCTCCTCTCTGTGATTGGAATGCTTACATTTTCATCCCCTTACTCTCCCTGCCCCCACAAGGATGAGGGTCTAATGTGTCAAATGCCCTAAGCAAGCTCCAAGGTTCCCCATTTCAGAGTTCTGTTCCCAGGGTAATAACTCCTTCATTCACGTTGATAACATCTGTCCTTACTGTGTTGCCTTAGAGGGAGTGAGGCATGGGGAAACTGAGGCTACCTACTCCAAATAATTCAAACCATTGCTGATCCACAAACCTTATGTTTCCTATCAGGAAAGACAGATAGACAGCCAGACATGTACGTACCCACATACATACTAGAAGATATGAAGCTTAATGGAAGGAAGATCGACAGGCTTTTTTCCTCCATAGATGATGCGGAAGCAAATTAAGAACTGACTTCTGGATATGTAAGCCTGGCCCCTTGCAACTGCTCTCCAGAATTCAATATCTTAAAAGTCTCACTCTCTGTTCTGTGCAACTTCTGACATCTTGGATTCATTGCTTTGGTGACAGGTCCTCAAGCTGAGCTCTGTCATGTGCCTTCTCCATGTTGCCCCTCAGCTCCCTTGGCACTGTGCAAGCAACGCTCCTCTGTGCCTCTTCAGTTACCACAGAACAACTCAGCACTATTTTATTTTAGTACTAACTGTCTTGTTGCAAATTTCTCTCAGATCAAAAATTTTTGAAAGCCACTCATTAAAAACACTCATTCCTTCAGGGGAATGCACCAGATCATGGTATGTGACAGATTCATTTTGGAATCAACAGACTCAGTTTGGAGCACAAACTCCAGCCTTGGGAAAGCCACTCGGTCTCTCTGACTTCCAGTTTCTTCATTCTTAAAATTGGTGAATGATGCCTCTGAGCACCATGAACTTCATTATCGTGAAGTATTAATAAATAAGTTATAAACTAAATGCACATAAAGCAGTAAATACACCAGCACTCAGGAAATACAGCACCGTTACTCTTATCATTCATACTTTTGCTGTCTCTTTTTGGTTTTCACTGAACAAACAAACCATAAATATATCAGCTCTTGTTTTACCTGGCTAGATTCCTGTATTTGCTCAGGGCATCACCATGGGTACCCTACAGGAATTCATCTCTGCTTCCCACCATATCTGAACTTAATAGGAGACTCAGTCATAACTCCAAATCCTTCTCAACAGGCTTCCCCAAATGAGGCATAAGAAAATATAAACTGAGTCTAGAAATAAATAAGGGACAGTCTAACATAGGCCCTCAATCAAATTCTGAGAAGTCAAAGATCTTGTTCAACCCCAGTTGGAATTCTGTCTGAAGAAGCCTGGGAGGGGAGCAACCATCCGTGGTGGGTGACAGATACAAGAAAAAAAAAAGTCACCACCAAAGCTAATTATATTCATGCACTGCAAGCGGGGAGAATACAAGCATTCATGGAGATGCCAACAATACCACAGTCCTTCATCATGACCATTTAGTAACCTTAACATAGCAATGACCTTTATTTATAATTGTCTTCCTCAAGCAGATACAGGGGAGAAGGGTATAATGACTAGGGCAGGGCTGCTAAGCACAGAAAGTGGAAATGTTGAGGCATTAGGGAGACGTAGCAAGTGAAAGTCTTTATTTTATTTAATTTCCTGTGGCATTAATCATGTTGCCTCTTGCAATGGTGTTGTCGTTCCTCTCGCATGCACATGCAGTGACTGCGCGGTGCTATGCAATGTGTCTCTCACGCTCTGGCACTTCCATTTCATACTTCACAGTTTTAGTGTCACTTTGAGGTTTTGAAATGTTTCACAGTTATTTGCTATATGTGGGTGCCAAAATTAAAAAGAAGGAAAAAAAGCCAGCCTATATCACTAAAAAAAGATCCCTCAAGAATAGCAAATAGTCAGTCAGATGGGAATTTTTGTCCTATTAACATTCAGAACTTTGTCAAGAATCAATTTACTTTTTATCAAAATCTAATTTATGTTCTACAGATGCATGGTGCATCCAATTATTTTTATCACCATATACAGTTCTTATAACATTAAATACAAACCTTTCTTTATTCCTGTAGATAAGATTCTATAATTAAAAGAAATTGCAAACACCATACATCTTTTCTAGCCTTGCCACTTTGCCCATATGCTCCAGCACAACAAACCGCAAAGCCTCAATCCAGCCACCTGATCTGATCCAGTATAAATATTGAGTGAATTTCTATGTGTTTATCTCTATGCATTTTTCAGCTGAATGTGTTAAAGTCAATCTATTTAAACAAAGAACGATTCAGTTCTGCCACAAATATACATTCATTAAGACTGATAATGCACCGAGCAGTATATTCCCAATACTCACAATGATAGGCATTTTTTGCCATTAATTTTTGTAAGGCAGCAGCACACCCAAGGACTTCCTGCCCTCTCCCTGTGTGTTCACTGTGGAGTCTCTCACTTTTTATACCAGAAACACACCCACAATGCTTTGGCATGTGACCACCTAAGCACTGCGTGTCTTTTTCATTTACTAACACATTCTATCAGCAGCCAACCAAAAACATAAACAAGCACATAAGTAATGATTAACATGTTGGGACTCATAGAGGGAAGCATTTTGCACTAGAGAATTGTCTAGAATAAGCACCTGGCACAAATCAGGCACTTAGCAGAGATTCTCTGCTTTTCTCTCCTGGTTTTTCTGACTTCACAGGAGGCCTCCTCAAGCTCCCCTGTCTGGTTTGTCCCCTTAAGAATTGAGAGTGCAAGCCACTGGTAAGCAAGAAAAGAGGAACAAGCAACTACAGATGGAAACTCAAACAGTATGCTTTTCAGGCAAGCTCTAGACAAGATTTTAATTTCTGAAATTATTTTCCTCAGACAGTTTAAAATAATTTTTCCACTTAGGGAGAAAGAATTTATGTTTACAGTATTGGCTTTCTGAAAGATTACAATTAATTAGTGGACAGAAAGAGAGTCAAGTTTTCCATCTGAGGGATTTAGCGTTTTTCAGAGAAACTAATGACTAATTATGCTAATGTGTTGTCAGCATTAGTAAAGGTTCACGGGGCCTACTCTGGTTTCAAATGCTTCAGAAGGAAGTCAGGATAATTCTAAAAGTGTGCGTGTGTGGAGACAGGGCTTACCTAGCACAAAATGGGTATTTGAAGAGCAAGGAGACACATTATTAGCATGGCCTGCTCCGTGTTCTCAACTAATCTAAATTCCAATTTGACAAGGCCACACCAAAAAGCACAAAAGTGTTTCCATTAGATGTTTTTATTTGCAACTTTCTCTTTAAATGTGTGCATAATTAAATGCTTAGCAGCAACTGAGAAATCATATGATTTACTTATTATAAGGATAGAAGGACACTACTATTAAACAATAATATTACACTACTTTAAAAAGTTTTGATTTAATTTTGCTACCTGTACTAAATATTCTGATTCTAGTTTAGAGGAGATCCAAAGGGCTGAAATTGTATCAAAAAGGCTCTTGAAATTAATGTGAAGTTCTCAAAATAAATTTATAAATTTAAAAAGTTCACAAATTTATCAAAATTAGCAATTCTGAGTGCACATTTAGGAATACATCAGGTGGGGGAGGTGGAAAGGATGGACCAAAGAAATACATGCAAATCTTCATAACTATCGTAACATCCCCCAAAACAGCAGGAAATATTGGTACAGACAGTAGAACAAAGCCTACTAACAAAATGTGTTTTGTTTTCTTCTTATTTAGTTATGAATATGGTACCCTTTGGGTATCAAACAGCCTGTCAGATGCTGTGTGATTAACAGAAGATATAAAATATGCAGTTTAATCCATCAATAAAATTAGAAAATAATATCTTTTTTTATTTTTGAGCAACCTTACAATGAAAATAATATCTTATGTAAAATAAGAATTCATTTTAAGACAATTTAAAAGGTGATAATTCAGAATATTCTTGTGAATTTCAAAAGGAAAATGATTACTGTTAAAAGGCAAACTGGACTAATGATCAGCTATGAGTAACTGAGATGGTTTCAGAAAACAAAGTCTATAAAAGGCAAAGAGAGCTTATAAGGGCCTATCATTCTCTAGAACCCTTTCTCTATTTCAAAGCTCCACGCTCACTCCTCCTAGTACCCTGCCTGGGCTTCATACTGCTGTTCTTTTGTTGTAAGCATGAGAGAGGCATATTTCTAATGCACAGAGTTTGTAAAAAGTTCAAAAAATTGGAGCAGGAACCTCTGATTTTTAATCTCTTTTTCCATACTGCCACCACTATACAACATTTTAAGCAGCTGCCCTATGTACAATGCTATCTATAAAATCTATGTTTACACTCTACCATAATAACATATCTCATACATTATAAAACAAACACATAATCTATATTTTAATTAGAATATACAGAAAATACATAAATAAGAGCTTCTTCCTACATAATCTGGTACAACTGTGCAGGAAGAAGATAGAATAAGACTTCCTTATTTGATACCAAGCAGAGGTTGCCAAATCCTATGGTTAAGGAGTGCTCCAATGGCCTATGCGTTAAAGGCTTTGTCACCACCATGTGGCAGCGTGGTAGGTCCTTTGGGGACTAAGGGAAGAAAATTAGATCATTCAGAGTATGCCCTTCAAGGGGACATTGGCACACTGGTCTCTTCCTTTCTTTGCTTCCTAGCCATGATGACAAAAAGAGACCTCTTCACCGCACACTGCCACCACTGGGATGTACTGTGCCACCACAGGCCCAAAGCAATGCAACCAAATGACCACAGACTGGAAGCTCTGAGATCATGAGCCAAAATAAACTTTTCTACCTTTTTAGTGGTTTACCTCAGGTATTTTGTCATGGCAACAGAAAGCTGACTAGTACAGCAAACCACAATCGAGGCCTAATCCAGCACAATATCTATTTATGTAAAGTTTTAAGGGTACACAGTCATATCCATTTGTTTACTTATGAGCTGTGACAGCTTCCTCACTACAAAGGCAGAGATGAGTAACTGTGAAAGAATTGACCCATCCAGCCAAAAATAGTTACTATCTGACTCTTTATAGAAAAAGTTGACTGACCTCTGGATTAGGATGAAGGAAGAGTTCTGCAGATGGAACATTAAGATTGTAGGGAATGGAAAGAAAGGAAAAGGCAAAAGTGATAAATCTGCTAAGAATGCGGAGCAACATGCAAAACAGATCTGACAATAATTTCATATTTCAACTTGACTGGGCTACGTATGCCCAGATGGCTGGAAAATACCATTGTTGAGTGTGTCCTTGAGAGTATTTCCAGAGAAATTAGCATTTGAATCAATACGTGAACAAAGAATAACCACCTCACTAATGGGGGAAGCACTATCCAATCCACTGAGGGCTAAGAGAACAAAAAGAGTAAGGTTGAATTCTCTCTCTTTCAGGACTGGAACAACCATCTTTTGCCTTCAAACACTGGTGATCTGGTTCTTCAGTCTTTGGACTCCAACTCTGGAATTTCCACACATGCACAAAAAAAATACTTGTCCCCCTGTACTTTCTCAGGCCTTTGGGCTCAGACCTGGGGTTGTACCAGGGGCTACCTGTTCTCAGATCATCCTACTCAGACTGAACACCTGCTTATCCAGCTTGCAGACAACATGTGGGGGGATTTCCCAGCTTCGTGGTCAATTCCCACCATAAATTTCACAGTTGCTCTGGAGAACCCTAATACCACAGGCATAGGAGAAGAATTTCCTATGAAGATAATAAAACTAGTAGGGTAAAACTGAGTATAGCATCATGGAGTATAGAAACACAACTTTAATACCAGTGAAAAGAAAACATAAATCAAAGAGCATAGAAGACCACAGTTGTGGTATGTTTTTTTAAAAACAATGTTTCTCATAACACCTCTTTCAGGGTGTAGATCCATCTCTCCATTCTAGCACAACTCCAGTTGACAAACCTTCCACATCCGTTTTGCATTTGCCATAAACTTCAAAAATAAGGGCCAAGGAGTTCTTTCAGTATTGATGGGCAAAAATTATGACTTAACATGAAGAATGAATAGCCAAGATTCCAATTCAGTCTCTCTAACCCATATTATACACAAGCACACACATAATTCTAGGTCTGGCATCCTCCAGAAAATCTTGTAATATTACTTTGGGTATGACAGTGTTCCAATGTCCAATGTCCATATTTTTTATTTTTAATATGCTACCAAAGATATTTGTTGGAATTGGTAGAGTTAAGGCCTTCAAATCACCAATAATCTCTTTTTTCTAAGTTGTATTACACTTACTTATTTACTCTCCTATGTTAGTTTTGTCATTGTTGTTGTTTTGGGTGGTGGATTTGGGTTTGGGGGTTCTTTGGTTTGGTTTGGTTTGGTTTGGTTTGGGTTTGGTTTGGTTTTTGGTTTTTTCCTCCAGACCTAGGGATAAAGAACTGTACCACTGAACTATAATACCTCCAACCCCCTTATATGAGTTCTGACTTTCCCAACTAGAGGACAGAAAGAAACAAAAATGTGTCATGTGTCTTCAAATGTCCTGTGTCACTTAACATGGCCACTTGATAATATACTCAATGCATATTGATCAGTTCCTAAGAAGTTATAAACAAAATATATTGCTGCATGTCAAATCTGATTTTTCTACTGCTCTTCATTGCAAAATAGAATATTCTTATTAAAAAGTGTTTAAAGGTGAAGTAGAAAGAAGACTAGGAATATACAAATCTGGTTCTAATCACAATTGATGTGACAAACTAGGTTTGTGGACTTGAGCTAGTCACTGAATCTCCTTATTTTCTCATTCAGCATAGTGATGGCTTGGAGAAGCTGACAACTAATATCCCATTTAGCTATAAAAGTCTATGTGACAAAATCAAGTGTAAGGATATTGCGAATATTTTAAACCACATTATTCAAGTATTGAAAAATGGCAGCAGAAGGGCCAAATTCAGAGGCAGACATGAACTAAGGGTCTTCAAGTTTCAAATTTCAATAAATATGTTGTACCCAGGTGCAGTGGCACACCCCTATAATTCTAGCTACTTTGGAGGCTGAGGTTGGAGGGCAACCTGGGCAACTTAATGAGAGACTGCCTCGAAATTGTTTTTTAAAAATTAAAAATAAAAATAAAATCAGTTGGGTATGTAACTCAGTGGTAGTTGACTAACATGTGTAAGGCCTGGGTTCACTCCCTAGTACAACATGGAAGAAAGAGAAAGAAAACAAGGAAGGGAGGGAGGGAGGAAGGGGAAGGAAAGGAAAGGAAAAGAAAGGAAGGAAGGAAGAAAAGGAAGAAAGGAAAGAATGGAGGGAGGGAGGAAAGGATTGAATCAGAGCATATCTAAATGGCTGTGCTAGCTCTAGTTACTGTAGATTCCAGTTCGCCCATTACTCAAACCAGCTATTTCACATATTTTTGTACCTACTGAAAACATTTGAATTTGCAACCCATGATTTAAAGGAATAATAACTCTAGTTATCATTTTGATAGCTAGATTATTATCCTGTACATGAACACAGAGGTACTATTGTTACTGAAAAGAACTCCAAAACACATAAATGTGAAGGTACTAAGCTTCTGCCAATATCCTTGAATTGTTTTGATTTCAGAATGTAATATAGCAGTGACAAGAATGCTGTATTTTTCTATAAAACAAACAAACAAACAAAAGCCTGGGTTCTGATCTTGTTTTCCACCAATAAGACCACTGACCTTCAGTGGCCATTTACTTGATTTCTGTTTTCTTATTAGTAAAATGGAAGTGGGGTGGGGTGGACTAAATGATGTCCAATGTACATTTTATCTCTATAACTTTGCAATTCTGAAATAACAGTCCATTTCATTGTTTTGACCCTACTTCCTAGAACTTTACAAAAGCTACAGACCTTGAGAAATAGATTTTTTTTCTAAACTAAAGGGAGGAAGAGATGTAGAACACAGTAGACCGACAGAAAAATGCAGTCATAGAGGAATAAGAAGGAGTCGGTCTCTAAAATGTAGGCAGCCATAAATAATGGGGAAGCCCTTACTAAAACATGGAACTTACAAAACCTGAAAATTCTTCAGCAAAACACAAACTGTCTGAAGCAATAACATTAGGCTATGGATTAAGAATGTTGTGTTGTGGTGCAAGCTGTGCCTCTTATTTATGCCTGTAGTTTCTTTTTTAACCACACTGAGCCTCAAGTTCCTCATTTTCAAAAGAAACTGGAATAATAAGGCTTGAAAAAGGCAAATAAGTGTACCTGGAGCTTATGCAGGTTATGAGTTTCTTGAGTCCCTGAATGTTGGAAAAGGCTCCTTACCATGGACCCAGAGCCTCCCTGACAATCATACAGGATATGCCAAGAATGCATATTCTGGCCACTCTTTGACTCTTTCCTCAGGTCCGTTCTCGGAGTTGTACTTGCAGCAAGCAACCTGAGGAATGAGGTAACATCACTCACTGGAAGGAAGTGCAAGCAGTGGATTCCCCAAGCCCAAGTGTCTCCGTCTAACACAAATCTACTATGTGCAACAGCTACATGAGCCCCTGCGCTTGCTCCCAAGAGTACTCTGGGGAACTTGACGTGGATGCAAAGATAAACCTGCAAGTTGTGCTTGTTGCTGATAAGTCACAATTCTGAGACTTCTGTCCACATCCAAAACCCTGTGGAAGTGCTTCTTAGCTTCTAAACAAGAGGGAATCCTAATTACTTCACAGACACTGTGTAAATGGTTAGTAAATGTAGAATTGTTAGATGAATGCAAATGAAGGTATCTCATATATATTTCATTACTATTTTATTTTTTGGTAGAATAAATCTCAGTCTTGAATTTTAATTTAGAGCCAGGAAGATAGTTGGTATGAAACCGTGATCTTCCTTTTCCCAGTTCTCACAAACTGTCACCTTTTAAGTAATTCACTGCAGTACCATTAACATCCCACCCTGCCAACCACTCAACATTACTGGTGACATTTGCTAGCTAGTATCTCAACCTGTTTCTTTCCTCTCACACAGTGGGGATTTTTCTCACATTCAAAAACTAAGATTTTACCCCTCACCTCTAAGGGTCTTCTAAGCCTAAGGTAATCCAAGATCTGCCACAATAATTGCAAAGCAAGTTACTGATTTAGCACCAGAATTGAAAATACATTTCCTTTGTCAAAATTTTACAAGTTATACTTCCATGCCTTAATTGCACTCAAAATTGTTATAGAAAACAGGTAGGAACTAAAAAGACCATAAAATTGCTTAGGATCATAGACAGTAACTTGGAGATTTAAGTGCTACCTCTATGATACTTTGTTAAAATGTAAATATAATGACAGGTGCTTAGGAAAAAAATAAAAAAGAAAAGTATACCAATAAAAATCTTACATGCTGAACGCCAGGAAAGCAATAACACTTCTATTATAAACCATTTTATGTGATAATTGCCTTTTGAGAAATAGGGATAGGGATATTATCACTAACAGAGAGGCTTTTAAAGAAATGCGAATTCCTGATTAGGATCATTTTCAAGTGAGGTAAACAGCTACTTGTACATGATTATTTCTTTGTTTTCTCACCAACTCTCAGTCTGTCTCCTATTTCATACCATTATTTGTTTTACGTAAAATATCTTGAACACCTTGACAAGCTTTCTCACATTGCCTTAGCAGGCAGACTTTTCCCAGGCCTAAAACTGAGTCTACATGAAAGGACTCTTCAGATCATGATGTGTTGTTTATCCTTGGACTGATTTGGCACTGTTTTTGTTGTTGACCCACACAGACTTGCCAATGGTGTTCACAACCACACAGAACAGGATTCTGACTCATTGGCAGCCAATCACAAAGCCACTGGCTGTCAAGCTCAGAAACCAAGGTGAAATAGACAATGGAGCCTGGTCCCACTCCTAATCAAGGCACTTCTGCTGAAAGCCCTGTTTCCCAGTGTATTTGATAACAAAACCATTTGTCACAGCTGTTTCCTAGCAGTTTACCAAGTAGTTAAAGTTCTATTAACTTTTTTTTTAAGAGAGAGGGACAGTGAGAGATAAAGAGAGAATCAATTTTACTTAGTCTTTCATGTGACTTTCATTGCTCCAACACTTTGTTGTGTATCTGGTGCTTGGGTTGGAACTCGAGTCCTTGCTCGGTATGCCAGGCAAGCACTGGAACTGCTGAGCCACCACTCTAGCTTCCTATAATAACTTTTTTGTTCTTAAGAGAAAGAGGGACAGTGAGAGAGAGAGAGAGGGAGAGAATCAATTTTGTTTAGTTTTCCATGTGGCTTTCGTTGCTCTAACACTTGGTTGTGTATGTGGTGCTGGGGTTCAAACCTGCATCCTCATGCATGCCAGGCAAGTGCTGTAACCGCTGAGCCACCACTCCAGCCCCTATATTAACTCTTTAAAGCAAAAAACACACTAGATTCTAAAGCTATAGGCTATATACTTGAGTATCAACACAACTTGAACATGGTTGCATAAAACTAAAACATTCATGCTCAGATAAATGGCAGATAAAAATATCAAAATCAGCCAGATTTCCTACCAAGTGTAATATGGAAATACAATCTATTGATTGATGGGAAGTAAGGAAAGACAGCACATGCAACTCACATGTATTTCAAAGAAAACTCTCTTTTTACAGAAGCACTATGTATCGACTTTACCCAGATATAGGGCCATCGGCTTTACATGAATCAGCAATTTGCTCTCCTGAGTCTCTCAACTTGTCATCAGTAATATGTGCAGTATTTTGTAGCGTACATTGTGTTTTCACACACAAATCTCATTCGATCCTTGTAGCAATACAGTCAGCTCTTATTTTTATCATCATCTTTCAATAAAATAGGAAACTGAGTATCCAAAATATTAAATTATTTGGCCCACATCATGCAACAAGAGAACTAAACATTAATGTTTGATCTTTAGTCCCTAAATCCCAGATTCTTTCCAAGCAGATGCAAGCAATTTATTAAGTGTGGCACATTTAATTAGACTCCCATTATCATCCATGAGCAGACCCTCATTCTGGACTGTGTTCACAGTACAGTTACAAAAAATGCAAGGGGTTCTTGTTGTGCATCCTATACAGCCACAGAAGCTGCTCCTTTAAGAAGGAAAATACTTCCTACTATAAGGAAAGTTAATTTCAGGACTGCAAACCCAGGAATAGGAAGATGTGAAATTCACCCCATAGTGGAGAAAATAAAACTCAGTGCAACAACAAAAAAAGACAGCAAGCTGCCCCACCCCCGTAACTGTGAAAATCAACACTTTGAGATTAATGTTCTTGGAAAAATGATCCAAATCTAATGATCTGCACTATTAAAATTTCTGTAGGAAATAAATGAGTAGAGAAGTTATACACTCGTTTGATTTTACTGTTGATGTTATAAAATTCTTTCCAAATACAATTAGGCCTATAAGTTAATAAAATCAGTTCCAAAAGGCAGATCGGAGCAAATTGGGGTTCCAGTTATTGTTTCTCTTTCTTTTTTTATTTCTTAAACAAGGCAAGTATTATGTGCAAATTAAAAACAGGTTTCACTTAAAAATCAGGCAAAGAAATGCCTTGGGTAATGTAAACCCAAAGTATAGCACAGGTCCTAGAATTCTAAACACAGAGTGTCTTTTCTAAGTTCTAACTCACAGAATAATTTTATCTAAGAAACTATTTAGGAGCACCAAAACAACCTTTATAGTCATTTTGGGCAATTCATTGTTGTTACCCAGCAAGGTTGTCGTGCTCACACCTTTTTTACAGAAACAATCTATTCCCATCTATTCAAGGAAGCCATCTGTGTTCCCACCAATAAATGCTGTATTGTCCAAAGTTCTCTCCAGGTAGGTGTAGAAAAAGTCATCATTTTCACAATAAAAAGGAAAAAACAAAGTGACTGTCACAGCTCCTCCCAAAGCTAATATTCTAATCTGTAAAATGTCTCATAACACGAGCTCCCTCTTCATTTTTACTAGCAAATGTATCTATATCAATATTTGTAGAGAGAGAAAGAGATATTTCCTGAGATTTCTTGAGCTCTCCTATCCATAGAACAATTTTCCCCTTAGACGTCATTTCTTTTCTGGTGAAGTTTCTGAAATGCATCAGTCCTTTATGGCTTTGGTCAGACAGTGAAGCAGCAGCAGCAGTTGAATATTTCACTACTGACCTGTCCATGCCATCAGTGCTGAATTACCTAGCTGTCACCAAGCCCTGGCTATGCTTTCTCCCAGTCCTCAGGATGCCTCCTTGAGGACCTGTCAAAAATAACCTTACCACTTGGAACATCTTTGGAAGAGCCAAGAAAACACTAAATTGTTGTACTGTATAACCTACAATGGGTGGTTTTCATTATTATATTACATTGGGCACTGTAAATGCCATCTTTCTTCTTAAAATTCATAATTCTTTACGAAAATAAAACAGACTGCAAAGCAGCAAGGATTACATCAGTCTTCAGAGGCAAACTGACCTGCAGAGAAGAAAAGGAGCTTGTTCCAGGCTGTACAATAATTTATGGAAAAAACAGATTCCCATTCCCATATTCCTAAAGCACCTGGAAGGCTCATTTCAAGCACCCAAGTCATTCACTCCATCAATAAAAATTGGAGCACACCAAATGGGTTGAAAGAATGCAAAGTTTAAATTCACAGAGACCTCAAATCCTGGTTCTGCCATTCACCATTCATCACAACTTGGACACATTTCTCCCTGAGTATGATTTTTCTTATCTGCAAAATGCAAGTAATAACATGCATATTTTGCAAGATTTGGATAAATGCATGGCTTGATACAGTGCTTGATAAAGTAGTAGATATGTAACATGTGCTGTTTCTACTCTGTTCTATTCTCCATTAATTGACTTCTAATCAAATAGTGGAAGCATTTTTAGATATTTAAAAATGAAAATCAGCTTGCAGTGATATCAATAAATTTTCAAATTTTCATGAAAAAAAGCAAAGGTCATTAATTCATCGAGCTCCAATGAGATATTTCAGTCTATTTCTGAATGCTGCTTAAAAGCCACACTTAGTGGAAAAGTGTAGATGAAAACCAGAAACTTCATTTGAAACTGCAATCCACTCAATTAAATTGGAGGATGTATAATGCCTATCAAACGTGTGTTGACATGTTGTATGTCTTCGTTAATGTCTCTGTGGTGGCCGCATAAAATGCTTTTTTTTTTTTTTAACCCATCTTCACTAAGTACAGTCAAAGTATTCATTGGACTTTTGGAACAGTCTTAAAAAAATAAAATGTCTCTAAAATAATGTTTTGATTCATTAAGTGCAATGGGATCAAAACCAGGAGGACTTGGCAGTAGACTTGTTCCCCTGGTTCTCAGGCTGCTTCAGAGCAGTGCCAGCTCAGAGAAGCGATGATCAATGTTTCGCATTCCACACTTCAGGCACTAATAGATCCTTGGCTCCAGGTTTCCCAGTGTTCAGAGGAAATGCCAGAAAACACATGCTGTGACAGAATCATTTTGGAAGCATCCATGCAGGCCAGAAATGAATAACTACCCTCAGCACTCAATAGCTCAGGGACAGCTGCTTTATACTGGACAATGATTAGGATGGATCTCTTCTATGCAATAACTGTTGTACTATTAATGTTCATATCACACACACACAGTCTTCTTAATGTGTAACTCTGGAATCAGTGCCCTATAACAGAGGACCACCTCCAACACACACTTACACTCAAACCCCTTTCATTCAATTACACAATAATGATTTATAGAATATCTTTCAGTTTCTCAATGAGCTCATCATTCTGCTATTTATTCACAATGATATGAATACAAACAAGATAGATCATGCCCTTGGTCTCTAAAGAATTACCTTTTGGCAAGGAACGAAATCAGTACACAGGCACACCGGCCTGATGGAGGATGTTCTTGGAGCTACAAATAATCAGGCGCACCTGACACCTCTCCAAAATGGTAATACAAATCTTGTCCCCAACATACTTTCCAAGACTGCTGATGTCTCATGAAGCTACTTCCCAAGCAATTCCTAGATATCTGATTAGTCAGTACCCCTGGAGTATAGCACCATGAAGAAGGGTGCTCTTTTACTTTTAAAATATTTGACCTGAAAAGTAACTTACCCTGGTATGTTGTAATATAAAATGACTGAGTGGGTCAAGATATAAATTAATGCCCTCATCATGAAAAATGACAAGAAGCTTATAAACATACTGGTTATCCAAAGCTTGCTAATAGAAATGATAATTAGCAAAATAATCAATATTAACTACTTGCTGGTAGGATTATCTTCTACTGACCTTCTGTTGAAATAAAGGATAAAAATGCAGAGGCTAAGATGCTTATTCTTGTAAATGCAAGAACATTTTTTGCTTACTGTGACAGATTCTGGTTTTTCCTACCAGATTCCCTTCGTTCACAAAATTATGACTTTGGTGGGAATAGGGGCAGGGAAGGTTGCTTGTCCCTTGCATCACCCTCCTCCAAACCACTCTTTACTTACACTGCTGAAAAATTGGGCCTGATCTGCTATTATTGCCACCACCCCTGTCCTGACCATGGCTTTGGGATGACCTGGCAAGGAAGAAATTTGATGACCAAAGGTCACAGAAAACATTTTCATTTCAGGGTATAGAAGAACTGATTTTTTTCCCTCTATGTTGCAGAATCCCATAATAAAATTGGTTTTTAAAATGTCAATTAATTTAGTCTCTGCTTATTTCTTTTATATAAATATATGTGAATCTCAACACAATATTACCCCATAAAAACAAAATCTTAAGTTCAGCTTGAAATGTTTAATGTTAGCTTGATTTGATTTACTAATCTACTAATTGGTACTTCATGGTCCAATTTGTGCCTGAAAAGTTTAAAATAATATAAATGTTTTGGGTGGGATTGACCAATTTCCACACAGTAGGGCAGGAATAATTATGAGCTCCTGAGCTACATATAAAGAACTGAGGGGAGGAAGGAGCTCCATGGTATACATTTTTTTTAATGTCCCAAAGTGCCTAACATGGCTAGTATGAAATGTATGTGCCATTTAGTAAAAGATATAATTACCTTAATAACCAGTTTATGGCTATTCCTTTCCCAACCCATCCAAAAGGTATTTTTTTTTTGTTTAATTTTTATTGAAGTACATACATTACATCATTATATTGGTTTAAAAGAGGGGGAAACAGTCCCATAGTCTCTATGTACTCCAAAAGGTATTGAAAGCTCAGATTGCCGGCAAACCCCTAGTATGTGCAAGCAGTGAGGAACACAGTGGCCTTTAGCAATAGGAATTAATATCATTGAGGGGCATGTGGACATTTATACACTTTCTCTTAGTTCAGAAATAGAAAAGAGAAAAAAGTATGGCTCAACAGAAATTCTAGTCTGACAGTAAAAGCCCTTCCTTTCCTACAACAGGTAGGGTGAGTTTAATTCTAGAAGAGGACTGACAAGCCATGGAACTACTGATTCAGAGCCACACCCTCTCAGCTTTCTCCATTTTATCAATGAACATTTTGATCTCCATTGACTTCATTTCCGTGTCTTACTTCTCATTTCAACCACTTCCAAACTCAGAAAAAAATGTTACTTCATCAACACTGATCCCTACTCCATTCCAAAAACCCCTGCAATTGTTACTTTTTTTTTGAAGCAAGATATAGGAAATTAATTGGAAAAGTAGTTTCTTCTAAAGTGATAGTTGCTTGAAGGCAAAGATGGTATACCATGTCCGGTTAAAGGAGGAGCTCAATACAACAGTTCAACAACAATATAAAAGAAGAAATGGGTGTTGGCCTCCCATTGGCCTAACAATCATCTCTACTGATCCTGACAAGAAAGAATATTCTAGAAAAATAATGTCTAGAATTGAAACTTCCTTTAGGAAGTACACTGTAGTAGTTTTCTATACCTATTATAACAAATTAAGAGAAACGTGGTGACTAAAAGGAACAGAAACTTATTCTCTCACAATTCTGAAGCCCCTCAGTCCAAAATCAAGGTGCCAGGAGGGCTGCTTTCCCACAGAGTCTCTGGAGGCAAGCCACTTCCAGCTTCCGGGGGCAACTTCGTACCAACCCCTCCTCCATGGTCATATTGCTGGGTTCTCCTCTCTACCGGTCTCCAATCTCCCTTTCCCTCTCTTTTATAGATCCTTCTGATAGTTTTTACTATCAGCACAACAGGATAATCCAAGATCATCTCTCCAATCCAAAATCCTTCACTTAATCACATCTGGAAAGACCTTTTGTGGAGATAAGGTAAGATTATGGCTTCTAGGAATTAAAATCTTCTATCTTTGGGCAGCCATTATTCAGTTTACCATGCATAACTTAAGAGAAATTTTTTTTCTGTAATGATTGAATAAGAACTGTGTTTCCACCAGAACTCCAGTGACAACCAACAAAAGACCAAATTAGCTTAAGCAAACAGAAGAAAAACTACCAAGTGGTAAAGCTGGGATCTGCACCTGAGGAATTAAACTCCCATGTTTTCAGCCATTTTTACTGCTTTCTCAAAAGAATCCACTGATTCATGGAAACTGGAAAACCCAGGTAAAATTTATCTCGAGCAATGTTTGCTCCAAAGCCCTAAAGCAATGTCATCAGGACAGGACTTGACTCTGTCATTCAGCTCCTACTTCCATGCTGAATATTCTAGGATTCCATACCCTACTCTCCTGCACTTCCAAGCTCTGACCATCCTTGCTGATTTGAGTCCATCACTGTGGCCCTGAGACTCACTCATCTCATTGGCTAGGCCATAATCACATGCCTGGAACTGGGACTAGGGTAACAGCTTTATCCAAACTTCATGGACTCAAAGTGCAGATAGGTTTCTCCAAATGGAATCAGTATGCTGTTGACAAAACTAAGGTTGAAGGATCCTGGGAAGCCCAAAGAAGGTTGAAGGATCCTGCGAAGCAAATATTTAATCCAAGAAGATTTTCACTACAAAGAGGAAAGTACTATTCAATTTACTTCCTCAGAAGAGTTGGTATTATTTACTCAGTTTAATATACTCAGTTTACCATGCATAACTTAAGGGTATATATAAACTGGTATATTAAGACTCATTGAATGAGCCTGGCCCACTGTAAAACTTTGGGAAATCTCTGACATCTTCCCTGCCTATGTTCCTGGTTGTGAAACATGGAATAAATACACCTAATCAGAATCCTCTACAAGTCCACTCTGTCCTCTGGGTCAAATAATATGAGAGTTAGTAGAAGGCAGACTGTACTGTTCCTAAACCCTCAAAGTTTTTCATATTTAAGACCCTACTGCTTCATTAAGTTAGTAAATTTTGTAACTACTTCAATATAGCACATCTTGTTCCTACAAAAACAATGAATCTCCTATCTTATTCTGAGTTACCATCTGGGCACATTTCTATTTCAGAGCTCACCAGGTCAATATGAAAAGGGAAAAAGTACAAAGGAGAAAGGACTATGTTGAAGACATTTGTCACTCAGATATGTAATTCTACGCATCTGCTAATTTTAAGAATTCTGTTTAGATTCTTTCTGCCAGAACATGAGCCAGCCAAAAAAAATTCCTAACAAGAAACATAGCAATCTGAACCAGGATAAAATGAAAAAGAAAGAAAGAAACAGCAGTTGCAGAATTCTCTGTGTGATGATCTCCCAAAAGATTAACACAAATTTATTCCTCCATTTAGAGATTTCACAATAAGAGTCTGTTTTTATGCATGGAGAAATATTAGTATGTTTCAAGTTCCAAAGCTTCAAAAATCAAATTATTACATGATACCAAATTCAATATAATTTTCCACCTCATTGAAAAAAATCTCTAGTTTCTACTTTTCTTATAAATTTTTATAGATTCCACTCTTAAATTCTTCCAAGTAATTTTGTGGAAGCAAGTAAGAGACAGTTTTAGCACATTTGCTACTATCATGTGCGTACTTGAAATCATTAAAATATAATGTGGATATTTCGTAAACATTATTGATCAAAAAATGATTTGGTGAGTTGTCACACTGTGGGCAAAGGAATGAACAGAGCACAGTCTTTGTTCCTGAGAGACTTCTCCAGTGCTTTCTAAATGTGCAGTCACTTTAAAGCATTATTAAAATTCATTATGCCTTGGTTTAAGGAAAAGATCTATGATTGGGAGACCAAAGAACGCATTCATATTTTCATGTTCCCCTCCCTTCTCCCGGTCTAGTTAAGGAACGATTCAGTATCAGCCCTAAATAAATATACTTCACATGGACAGTGTGAAATCTCATTGAGTTTAATTAAAGACTGTTTTCAAATTTAAATAGTCCAAATGGAAACCTAAATGCTTTCTTATTATCAAGTGAATGCATAGAGAGATTAAGAGAATATATTTTAGGTTACTATAAATAAGTATTTAGTCACTCCTAAAACAAACTTTATGTATGATTTTTAATGTTTAACTTCCAATGATTTTGATAATCTAATAATTCTAAATTTTAATCATTTCTAATAGTTAGAAATTCATCAGATTCATGAATGATTAGCAGAATAACAATAGAAATTGGTTAAGCAGTACTGTAGAATATCTATCTACTCAAAGGGGAAATCATTTTCAGATTTTTCCTTATTTTGCTCTATTAAGAAAACTAGGGGGATGGGGCTGGAGTGGTGGCCCAGGGGTAGAGCACTTGCCTGGCATGCATGAGGACCTAGGTTCAAAAATTAAATAAATTCAGGAATATGTTTTAAACACAGAACCAAGGCACAGACTTTATCTTTCTGATAAAGAAAGAAAAATAGGGGACTGGGAGCAGTGACTCATTGGTAGAAGCTTTGCCTAGGATGTGTGAGAACCTGGGTTCAATTCCCAACACTACATACACAACCAAGTGGAAGAAAAACAAAAACAAATAAAAACTGACTCTCCCCGCTCTCAAAAAAAAAGAAAAAAGAAAATTAGATAAGCATAAAAAACATGTTTACTAAAGATATTTGATCATATAATTATTACAGTGTATTTTTAAAGTCGATATCATTAGATCAAATTCAGGATCTAGCCTGTTCTCATAACATACTTAGTTTACAGAAGAAAATGTAACTGAATTTGTCCCCTGAGTAGAGAGGAAACTTTCCACACAAAGGATATACTTTTTAATTCTTTTCCCTAATCTCTCAAGCTTTAATCAACTTCTGGAATTAATGCCACTGATATCTTAGATCATGATTCCATTCACCCAGAAGTGAATATTGGGAATATATTTAAAAAACAGATCCAAGGTACAGACAAATGTATGCTTTTTGAGATAAGAACTTTGAAAAATAAACCGCAATTTCCATTCACATATAAACTTAAGATACCACTTCACAGCTGCCTGGTGGGGCACATGCAAAGGCTCCCAGAGAAAGTCGCTAACCTCAACAGTGCTTATAGTGAGATTTTCAGGAGAACACTGTCTTCCTTGTGTACTTGATAATCCTCTGCTCCCTTCTCTCATCCTATCCCCAACATCCTTGGCCTCATGACTATAAACTGCTCAAAGAACATCCCCCTAAAAAGACCATTATTAGAACTAATTATCCACCTTCTCTAAAGGACCCTCAGAACTAGTCACCTAGTAAGATACCTCAAGCTCCGCATGCCCAAATCCTAACTGTGGGGTTTCTACCCATTCAAAACTGCATCTCCCTCTCTTCCCCAACTCAGTAAGTAGCAATTCTCCTCTTCCACTCGTTCATCAGGCAAGACTAAAGCCTAAAAGCCATTCTTTATTTATTTTTATTTTTTTTATTAGTTGAATATGGACTTACAATTGAGGGGGAATCATGATCAAACAAGAACAAATGTATATTCACACAGTTAGCCAAGGCTGATGCCATTCCATGGTTTCCCCCCTTGAGTTCCCCATGTTCTATTTCCCCAAATGAACCCCTTTGCTAAACTGACTTCTCCTGGAGGTCCGAGTTCTTCTTCAGAGCTGATTCCCCCACTCTCCTTCCCTCCAATCTCCTAGATATCCTTCCTAATCCCTCCCTGCTCCCTGCACCCCTCCCTACGTCTCCAGGTATCCTTGGCAAGGTTCCCCCTGTTTTAAGGAGTTGAATTGTTGTAAAATCATAAATGTGTATAAAGTAACAATATGATAAGCACTTGATATGAAACCATAGTTACACCCACATCTCCCACACAAGTCTCTATATTCTTCTATATTATGTCCCTATAAGATATATAGTGAATTTTTCAGAATTAAATGAATGCATAAATATTATTTGTCTTCGGGGGGGAGGAGTAAAGATTATGCCACATTGTTGTTTATCTCCTAGATTCCTCCGTATCTTCCCTCCCTTTCCCATCCCCCTGCCTCTCCCTTCCTCCTCCGCCCCATGACCATGGTTCCCCTAGATTATGTGTTGCTATGCATTTGGCGGATCCTGTACATAAATTTGACTACCTTTTCACCCAAACCTGGGTTTAGCTCCAGCCTCCACAAATGAGGGAAACATTCAACCCTTGACTCTCTGGGTTTGGCTAACTTCGCTCAGCATAATTTCTTCCATTGCCTTCCCTTTACCTTCAAAGACAATATCATTGTTTCCAGTTACTGAGTAGAACTCCATTGTATATAAATATATACCAGAATTTTTGGATCCATTCAACCAGGGAGGAGCATCTGGTTTGATTGCATAATTTAGCAATTGTAAATTGAGCTGCTATGAACACTGATTTTGCTGTGTGACTGTAATGTGCTGATCTAACTCCTCTGCGGATAAACCCAGAAGAGGATAGCTGGATCATGTGGTGGATCCAACCCTAATTTTTGAGGAGTCATCACACTGCTTTCCAGAGTGGCTAGACCAGTTTGCAGTTCTAACAACAGTGTGCTAGCATTCCTATCTCCCCACAACCCCTCCAGCATTTGTTACAGTTTGTATTCTTCATCTTTGCCAGTCTGACTGGAGGTGAAATCATAATGTAGTTTTAATTAGCATCTTTCTGATTACTAGCGATTTAGAACACTTTCTTATGTATTCTTTGACTTGCTCGATTTCCTCTGTTGAGAAGTTTCTCTTTAGCTCTCTGGCCCATTTATTGATTAGATTGTTTGTATTTTTGACATCAAGTTTTTTGTGCTCTTTGTAAAATTCAGATTTTAGTCCCCTGTTGGAGGAATCACAGGCCACGATACCTCCCATTCTGTAGGTTCTGTCTTGACAGTTTTGACCAATTCCTTGACTAAGCAAAAGCTAAAAGTCATTCTTGACTCTCCCCTCACACCCTGTGCCTAATCTTTCAGCAAGTACTGACAATTCCAAATTCAAAATATTTTTAACGTAGTAGTTTAAGGAAGGGATCTCAAGGAGCAAGAATAAAGGAGGGAGAAATAAAATAGGCAAGATAGGAGAACTAATTGAAGAATCTTTATTGAACTGACCATCACTATGTGACACTGGTTGCTTAGCTGTTTGGGACCTTTGAAAAGCTTTCTGAAATGGTACTAAGACTCTTGTGCCCAGCGAAAGAGAGCGGAACCATTGTCCATCAGTTCCCATTCACCCTTCCTGCTCACTCACTTGGCAGGGCAAATCTGGTGGTTTGCAGAAAGGTGTGAGTATCCAAGGCCAGGAATAAGTCAGGGAAACTTGGAGCAGTAACAGGTCACCGTTATCAATGGCTAGAACAGATAGAATCAGAGGTGAGGCTGAGAGAATTTCAACTGGTACAGGTTAGGTGTTTGACTCAACAGCCTGCATGGGTGGTGTACTAAAGCCAGCTCGCCCTGCTCAGGAGATCCGATTGCAGGTATCTCCTCCCAACTCCTACCATCAGTGATGTCACAGAGGTAATTTGGAGGCGGCTATGTTAGGAGTATTTACATCATGGACATCAGCAAATGGTATAAACCAGGGCTTGCTCCCTCCCTGCACTGTAGGCAGTTGTTAAACCTTTACCAACACACCATTTAATACAAGGTTCTGTTTTTATACAGGCTCAGGTCGCTTCTCTAGCTCAGTCTCAGAACTGCAGGCACATTAGCACCTTTTGTCACTTTGAAAGCTCTTCTCGTGTCTCTCACTTTGGTTCTTTGCAAATAGTTTCTCCATTGCCTAGAATCTCCCACCACTGGTCCAAGTGATTCCTACTCATCTTGTATATCATAGCTCAAATGTGACTTCCACTACAAGGGCTTTCCTGACCTCCAATCCAGGTCCAATTTGCTTGGCCTATATATATATACTCTTAATCTGTATATATGTATATATGTACAGAATAATTGACCCTTTTCTCCAACTAGACTGAGTTCCATGAGAACACAATTCAATTGCAGTTTTTCCTCACCTTTTTATGCTCTGCACTGAGCTTTCCATAGTGTGATAGCCACATTTGCACCACTGTGACCAAAATATCTGAAAAGAAAAAATTAGAGGGAAAGTATTTTGGCCTACAGTTTCAGAGATTTTGTCCCTGTTCAGCTGACTGCATTGCTGTGGGCTCAAAGTGCAGCAGAACATCAGAACAGAAGGGTGGCAAAGCAGTGTTGTTGGGTCTGCCCTTCAGTCCGTTTCAACAGCTGCCCTAGAGCGATCTTATTACTATTTCCACAAGTTCCTTCAGGAAGGGCTGCTAGGTGGTGCTTTGCTAGGCTTCCTAATTCATATGCAAAGAGTTAGAGTGGGTTGGAATGTGCTGTTACCTAGTTGTTTGTCTGTACTCGAAATCTACATAACCCCTGGCAACTCCCTTAAAAGGATTATTGATTCCTTGGCTTCTCCCTTCCTTATAAAGACCCTGTGTGCCTTGATAATAAAGGGATTTTGGGCTGCCATCAGCTGCGTGTGGTTGACTCATTTTCCCCGGTTGGGAGAGAAGGGGTTCCTGGATGAGGAGGGGCCCAGAGGGGCCCAGTTTCCAGCCGTCAGCACTCATCCTTCTCCTGATTGGCTCCCGGGGGACAATCCAGCCCCCCAACACAGTGTCACTCACCCCATGGTCACCAAAACCAGAGAGAGAAAGGAGAAGGAGTCACAGGGAAGATGAACATTCCCTTCACACACCTGTAAGATTTATGTTTTTCTTTTCCGTCAAAGTTAAAAACTGTAATGCAATACAGACTATCTCCATTTTTTAAATCCTCCCCTTCTTGATGGTAACTCCCTCCCACATGTACGCCCATCTCTTTCTGGAGACCCCTTCCAATACACAACCATCTCTTTCTGGTGATCTCTACTGATATACACCTACATCGTTCCAGTGATACCTCCTCTCCCAGTTGCAGACTACCTCATCTCTGTACCTGCCTTTACCTTACCTTAGTCAACTGCATAGACTGTACCGCTGATCTCCTCCAATCAGAGCAAAGGGCAGCATTACATCAGGGTGGAAATAAAACCCCATGTTTTCCTGTTTCTGTATGAATTTCTTATCTCCCTTCCAGCAAAGTAAATTCCACCTTGCTCACCCAACTCCAACCACGTGTTTGTTTTATCCTATGCCTGATATTTCTAACACAATCTCAATGCCCACCTCCTCGAGGCACTCCACACATGCCTACAGTTAATATCCAGTCAGTCCATTCAAACTGGGATGAGCTGATTAAGTTATACCCACACAATCTAATTATTAATTCTGTGAGCATCCCCGCATCAACACAGGGATACCTTATATCCATAACATATATTTAATGAACAAAAGTTTTGTAGTCAACAGGCATGAAAAGCAACATCACTATCACATGAGTAAAGTTACAATTGTTTGATGAACATTGAAAAGGAGTCCTCAAACTTGAAAACTAGGGGGAGCCAATTTAGAGAACACAAGATGACTGCACTGCTGCATGTCACTTACAGCTGTAATCCACTGAGCCCAATATGTCACAGAACCCCTTCTAAATAAAAGGGACATGAGAAGTGCATTTTAGCCAAGTATCAAAAAAGAAAAGGATTTGTTAGCAATCAGAGAAATGCAAATCAAAACTTCACTGAGATTCCACCTCACTCTAATCAGAGTGGCAAAAATGAAGAACACGAACAATAACAGATGCTGGAGGAATTTTGGAGAGAAAGGAACACTAGCACACTGTTGGTGGGACTGCAAACTTGAATAGCCACTATGGAAAGCAGTGTGGAGACTCCTCAAAAAACTAGGGATGGAACCACCTTACAATCCAGCTATCCCACTCCTGGGTATTTTCCCAAAAGAGCTAGAATCAGCATACTGCAGAGACACAGCTACATCAATGTTTATAGCAGCTCAATTTACAATAGCTAAACTATAAAACCAACCCAGATGCCCCTTGCTGGATGAATGGATTAAAAAACTGTGATATATATGAGTTCTCTGTTATTAGAACAATACTGTGGCATTTGCAGTCAAATGAATGGAAATGGAAAAGAATATCCTGAGTGAAATATCCCAAACTCAGAGACTTAAGGGCCAAATCATTTCTCTCATATGTGGAAGCTACTTTGAAACCTAAGACAGGATGATAGTTCGCTAAGTTTAAGTAATAGTTGAAAATTCACATATCTGGGGGAAGCATACCTATGAAGGTGGAAGGAGGAGAGAGGGAGAGTGAGGAACAAGGGGGGGGGGTGCTATCAATACATTGGGAACACTCAACTTCAATTAGAAGCCTAGCTGTACACAGGCAGGCAGAGAAATTTAGAAATGTCAACAATTATTTTACATGTATATGCTCATTTCAAACTACAGCATGGTGGGATTACAGAGGAGACATGAGTTTGGGGAATGGATGAAATGGGGTAGATCCTGATCACAAGGGGACCTGGTGAGCCTCTGGCTTCAATCCTCAGTGCCAGGTGTTCAAAAAAACTGCATCGCTGTGGACTCAAAGTGAGGCAGAACATCAGAGCAGAAGGGTGTGGCAAAGCAGTGGCACTCACCCCACGGTCACCAGAAGCAGTGAGAGAAAGGAGAAGGAGTCACAGGGAAGATGAACATTAAGCCTTATGAGTGTCCATCTAGTCCCTGCTACATCATGCCCTTCTGGACATCAAATATCCATTCACTCTTGATCCCTGACAGAACACAAAGTTCGCAGAACAACTCAAAGATGTCCCAAGCATTCAGCTCTGAGTCCAGGATGAATGTCTGATTATCAGTCTTCTCTATTAAGTCTTCGTGGTCCAGTAATATGTGAACCAAATTCAATAATTATCTCCAGATTCCAAACCCAAAGTGCATGGTGTACAGTAATAGAGCAGGTATAAGAAAACCTCTCAGGAGAGATGCTGGAGGTAAGGGAGAGAGGAAGGAGAGATACTGGAAATGGAATTGGAACAAATTATATTACATGCTTTTATAATTGTTTCAAGATAGATTCTACTATTGTGTGTACCCTGGAAAGAACCAATAGATAGAAGAAAGAATGAAAAAGAAAACCTAAAAAATTCCATTAGTGAAAGAGAAAAGGAGAAGAGTCATAGCAGTCACTGGTTCAGATAAGGTACAAAATTCTGCTGGGCTGATGGAAAGTTATTAAGAAGATCCGCTAGGATGTTCTTTGACTACACAATGATTCTATTCTGGGATGCACTCTGTTATTCTTCTTCTGAGTTTTTTGCTTTTTCAGTATCTCCTGGATCCAGGGCTCGGGAAGCTTTGCACTTGCTCCTCAGCCACATCTTGCTATTATCTGCCCTGGAGGCTGTATAATTTGTGCAGTTCACTTCCTGGGGATTATTTTACTTATTGAACAATTGATTTAATCAAGGCTCACATTTTTTTTCTGCAGTGGGATTTTTTCTAAAGAATTTGGTATTTTTTTACAATTTTTTTCCTTTCAGCTAACTTTACATGCCAAAACCACATTCATAGTCTCTCTCTCTTTTTTTTTTTTTTTTTAGTCTGAGTTTTTTTCCCACATTTTTTATTGGTGCATTGTAGTTGTATGTGCCGATGGGACTTGTTGTTGCATATTCATACATGCACACAATACAAAATACAACAATATAATCTGACCATTATCACTCCCCCAGCACTTTCCCTTCCCTCCCACCCCTTGGTCCCTTGGTTCCTTTCCTCTACTGACCTCCCTTTGATTTTCATGAGATCCAACTACACCAAGAAATTCCTTTTTCCTCTCTAGCTTTCACATATGAGAGAAAACAAAGGACCCTTAACTTCCTGAATATGACTTATTTCTGCTTAAAATAATGGTCTCTAGTTCCATTTATTTTCCGGCAAATGACATAATTTCATTTTTCTTTTTAACTGAACAAAACTTCATTATGTATATACACCAAATTTTCTCAAAGTCCTTTTTTTTAATAAGTAGTTCTAACATTTCCTTGGTTTGCTTTTACCCCTTGGCCTTAGTCTCTCAGTGGTGACTGCCCTGAGGTCATCTGAGATAATGGACTAGGCTATGAAAGATGTATCCTTAATATTATTTTTGCTGCAATGTTAAGTCATAGGGGTATTTGCTCAAAAAACAAAGGCCCAAATGCATGGTATCTCTCTGTGGTCTTTCATCTCTCCTTGCAAACAAGCCAGTACTTTTTTTAGTTCAACTTTATTTTTTAAATAATTTCCCAAAGGCATCTGGAAACCAAGAACATATTTTAATAATGCTGTTTCTGAACTTCTTCACCTATAGCTACAAGACTCAGGAGGCACTTGGTCTACATTCCAACCTATTCCTGGTGGAAGTTTTACCATTACATAGGATGCCTCTCCAACCTTCTAAATTACTATGGATTTTAATTCATAAATGGCTCTGTGCTGCCTCTTAGAGGAAATCACTGGGCCGATGCCACACTCTTCCCTGTTTCTTGTGCTCTACTGTTGACCAAGTCTAGATCACTCTACCTCTCTAATACCTATAAAACCTCCTTCAGTTCTATCCCCAGTACAACTGTCTTAAGTCTTCCTCCCTCATATGAATTAACATCCCCTATTGGTTTCTATGCTTCCAGATTCATCACAGTCCAACTCTGCTACCAGTAAACATTCCAAAATGCAAATATGATTGCAACTTTTCTTGAAAATATTTGGATGATTGCTATACTTTTAGGGTAAAATTCGGAGTTCTTCAGCATCTTGTTTCTTATCTCTAATCACTCCCCAATCCTTATGTTCCAGTTCTAGAAAATCATTTATGCTTCTTTAAATGTACCATAATCACCTTCTCAGATATCTATTGTCAGGTAGGTGATAAGCCCTCTAACTAGATAAGGTTTTTCTTCTTTCTTGAGTTAATTACTCATCCTTCAAAATTGACCAAAGTCTTTAAACTTCTGGGAGTCCATCCAGGACTCCTACTCTGAATTAGGTCTCCCTCTATTGATTTCAAAAGCATCAGAATTTGTTTATATATAGTTATCAATCATAATATATCCTAGTTATCTATCCTTCTTTATCTCACAGCATGCAACTTACGTACATCAAATTTGAACTCTCGAGAGCAAGTAGCATATCTTTTATTTCTCTTTATGTCCTGTAATAAATAAATGGCTATTGGATGAACATATGCATGAACCCCAAAGTCAGAGCATAGTAGTGGACCCTGCTATACACACATTTACCATCAATCTTCACCTACCTCCATGTCTTAATTGCCAAATCCCCTGTCCAATTTCCTAGTGGCTATCTCCATATGCATGCGGACTTCACTGCCCTAAAGTGAAGCTCATTAACTTCCCTTATTAAGCCTTTACCTACCTGTACAAAACAGTATCTGCCTTTTTTTCCCCTTATGGTCTGAAGGTTTGTGTCTTCCAAATTCTTGTTGGAACCTAAGACCCAATATGATGGTATTAAGAAGTAGGACCCTTTGGGAAAGTCATAAGGTCTCTACTCTTGTGAATGAGACTAATGCCTATATAAAAGAGGCTTCAGAGAACTGCCCAATCTTTTTTTCCCTTCCATCCCTACCATCATGTAAGGGACATTGGCTCCAGAGGATGCAAAGTTAAAGCAGCATCTTTGAAGCAGAAAGCAGGCCCTCACCAGACACCAAACCTTTTGGTGCCGTGATTTTTGACTTCCCAGCCTTCATAACTGTGAGGAAAAAAACATTAGGCCATTTACATATTACACAATCTCAAGTATTTTGTTAGAAAAGCACAAACAAACTATAACACCCCTAGAATTTATGTCTCAACTCAATGGTATCTGTCCAGTTTCCCAGGCAAGAAAAATCTCAATATCTTTCTTTCTTTCTTTCGAAAGAAGGACAGTGACAGAGAGACAGAGGGAATCAATTTTTATTGAGTTTTTCACATGGCTTTCATTGCTCTGACATTTAGTTGTGTATGAGGGTGCTGGGGTTTGAACCCGTGTACTTGCACATGATGGGCAAGCGCTGAAACCACTGAGCCACGCTCCAGCCCCCTCAATATCTTTCTTAACGTCTTCATTTTCATTACACAATCAGTTGTTCTTCCAAAAACCTGTTAAGTTATCATAAAATAGTCAGTTCTCTATTTCTGAATTAACTAAAATATATTGCTAAAAAACCACTTGTCTCAAGAATGTTAATTGACATAATAAGAGAAGTAATGGTATTCTTTGTTCAAATGAGTTGGGATAGCCAGATTAAAAACAGTAAACTGGGGGCTGGAGTGGTGGCTCAGTGATTGGAGGGCTTGCCTGGCACTCACAAGGACCCAGCTTTGAACTACAGCACCACATACACAATTAAGTGTAGGAGAAACAAAAACCAGATGAAAAAATTTGATTCTTTCTCTCTCTCTCTCTCTCTCTCTCTAAAAAGAAACAAAATGAAACAGTAAACCAATTTCTTGCAGTATTTTTCAGAACTTTTAATATATTAATAATCAATATGAATATTCAAGAGAGGATAATGGTATGTTTTCTTTTCCAAACACATCTGATCAAAGGTAAATTGGTCAATTATGCCAAAGTAAATTGCTCCAAACTAGTGTTCCAAAGACTGCACCTTGAGATGTACCAGCTCTTCACCACACCTTATGCTTCACGACTTACCTAGCAGAGGCCCCTGCTGTCTCTCAATGGCACTATCCCTTTCTCAGCCAGCCTCCCCTCTTACCCCTCTGCTGCCAATCTCTCCACAGTCTGCACTGCCTGTTTTATTTTTCTAAAGGAAATATCTGGTTACACCTTACGCTTTCCTTACCCAAGGCTCTAAAGTCATTACCAGTTTTATATGGCACATAGATTCAAATCCTAGATCCTGCTTATGTTCCTTCAAAATCTTGCCCCACTCTTCCATCCAACTTCATTTTTTACCACATGACTTCATTCCCAACATGCATCATGATTTTTCACCCTTGAGATCTTTAATAGGGTTTGCTCCTCATGTCCTCCCCTGACCCCACGCTATCTCTAATCAAACTTGTACTTAAAACCACTTCTCGTGAGATCTACTCTGATAAACTGTCATTCTGGCCTGGCTTGGGTACTCCTCAAAGTTTCTGTGACACTTTCATCACCTCTATTACACCAATGATCACCTTGCATCATAGGAAATTAGCCTGTGTTTAACCCCACATTACTCTCCCAGCCTTTGAATTTTGTTTCTCCAGTTCCAAACAGAATGCTTGGCCCAAAGCAAGCACTTTTTGTGGAGTGAAGAAAACACGAATGAATGAACAAGCATGTTTACAAATACAACTAAGAGGAGAAAATGAGCCCGAGGCCTTGAAAGCCATAACTAGAAACGTTTTATAAGAAGTTCTTTTATTTAAGTCTTCACTCCCAAGAAAGCAACACTTTGCTTGAATAGACCTCTGGTTTCCAATTTACTTAGTTTCTTATCAGGAGTACACCTTTACTACAACTTGTCTTAAGGAAAAACACTATAACTCAAAAAAAAACTTTTTAGGGTTTTGAGGAGCAATCTTGCATTTAAAATATATAGTATATTTATTTATTATTTATAAGTTGGCCTGCCTCACCTGCCTCATTTCATAACAGAATCCAGGCCTGAAATCTGATGACTGTTACAGTAATGGTGAAATAAACAGTCTCTGAGGGTGTGTATTAGAATATCACTGCTGGAAGACACACCAGCCAGTCTGGTCCCCCTGAATCTCCTTTCCCATTGAGATGCTCTCTTCAATTTCTGGTGGCCCCAGAGGTTAGCAGTTCTTGAATCACCCCCCTCCCTACCTTTCA
This sequence comes from Aplodontia rufa, assembly GCA_004027875.1. Taxonomy (NCBI): domain Eukaryota; kingdom Metazoa; phylum Chordata; class Mammalia; order Rodentia; family Aplodontiidae; genus Aplodontia; species Aplodontia rufa. The sequence goes on from PVKS010000938.1 coordinate 151,572, forward strand.
CTGCTCAAAGTTCAAGTTTAGAGACTGTCTGAACATGGAAATTCCATCTCAAGCACAGAAGCAATTAGTACCATCTAGTGGTTTGATGAATTTCTTGACTCCACCCAAAGCTTACCTTTTGTAAAGAGATCTATACACTGGTATCTTTCTTTCATTTTCCATACATATGGCTCCTTATAACAAGTTTGTGGTTTTAAGGGTTTCTCTACAGTTTCCATTTTGGGAAGCCCCTTGGAGAAACCAATACTTCTGAGTGCTGTCCGATGTTCTTGAGCCACGTCAAATGGTTCCTTTTTTTTAATCTCCAAAGGTATATATTTGCTGGATTTCAGTTTTTGATGTTTATTTCTAAAAACATTTATAGAAGGACTTTGAACTTCATTCTGTGAAACAAAAATAATTTATTTCAAAAAAATTAATTGTAGTATTCATTATTTAGTAGAATTATGTAAACTTTATTGACAAATAAAAGTACATATTTTATTAATAAATAATTTTATAATGCATTAGTAAATTGCATAAATTTTAACCAATAAATTGACACAATTAGATATTTTACATTTTACAAAGTAACTGACTGTATTAGACACTTACTATAAAGCACATGACAGTCATCAGCTAAATCAAGTGTTATTCTATGTAACTCTTCAAAAGCCCTTCACAAGTATGAGGTTTATATAATACTTCATAAGAAATATTAATTTTAAAATAGTATCTTTCCTTCCTGTTTTAAAATATAGGTTCAAAGGACATTTTAAAATAGGAGTTTTCAAATAGACATACAGGAATTTAATTATTTTCAACTGTCTCCAAGGAATTTTTCAGTTTCTATAAAATGCTGATATTTCCAAACCTCTTTCTCTGCTAAACTAAAAAAAAATTGAACATTCATGGAGGTAGACTCTCAAGAAAACCATACTGGTAATAGAACATAGATTTCAGATTCTTTTAATCACCTCATTGCTTCTTCATTTTGACCAACTTGAATAAAGAAAACTAATACAGCTCCAGGTCTTTGATGGGCAATTATCTGAACAATTATAATTGCTCTGTAAATACATATAGCAAAAGCTCCCTGCCCCCAATCCCAAAATAGGTCTGGAAGAGGTCAAATCATTGCCATTTCAAATTGTTGCCAACTCTAGATGCCATCATAAAAGCCCCAGTGTGCTGGCATTGTTTGGCCAGGCAACCTTAAGCTGTTATTATTATACAAAGTTCCTAACACAGATCAAGTTTCTAAGGCATGTATAAATGAACCCTGTGAAGTTCTCCTCCCACATTCCTCCCAGTGAAATCAATACAATTGAAAATAATTTTAAATTTGTCAGAGGATAAAAATTCACATGATGCTAATAACAATGTTGATTATAAGATTAAACCACCTATGGCCAGTCTTGGCATAGGAGACCATTCAAAAGAAATTTAAGTAAAAATTACAACCCTTCTTCCCACCAAAATAAGCATCATAAAATATTTTAAATATTCACTTAAAATTCTATAAAATAAATTTTTAAGTGGGAATAGGCACACAGTACTCCATCCTAAGAGCCCCTTCCTGCATCCACCTCCCCAAAAGTCCATTTGTCACAACAGATGCCCCTTGCCCAAACCGCCCACCCGCTCTGTGGATGCTCTTCTCCAGAATGCCTTCCTGTACTCACCCTCCTGTCTCTCTGTCATCCCTTTCCCTTTCACCACTTCTTCTCATCTTCCAGATCTATGCCATTCAGCAAGTATTTATTGAGCCAGGCACAGTGCTTGTTGCTGGAGATGTAACATTCAATAAAGCCAGGCCCTACCCTCAGGGAGCTATCAGATTGGCAAGGAAATGATACTATGCAAAGTGACATGAAGGACAACACAGGTAAGCATGTCAGGCTATGGGCAAATACACTGTGGGATGCACCTCCCTGTATATTTCTCACTTTAGCTTCATCTACACAGTGTTTAAAGAAAGAATTACTTAGGGTAACAAAGTCAAATAATTCTGCTTTAATTCACCAAAAGAAAATTTCAAAAATTGTACTAAATATGCAAACTAAATGTGTATATAATTAAATAAATTGTATGACTGAAAAATTCTTTTTTTAAATGCCAACTGAACTCAATTTTTATAGCTCCTGAGAGTTTTGTTTTCTCTCTATTCTGAACCTATCACATATCAGCGTTCACACAATCCTTTGGAATAACCATTGTAGAATACAAAAATAGTTCTCTAGAAAACAATGATAAATGCAAAGCACTAACATCATTTATTCTTTCATAATGTCGGGCAATGAGAGTTTTTGCTTCTTGAAAAAAATCTTGCGGGGCGATCTCTAATGTAGGACCTAAAACAGAAACACAGAAACACTTCATGTTTTTTTTAAAGTAGTCACTTGTACTGTCTCAAACAAAGCAGTGAAACTCCAGCATCTCGAGAGGCTGAGGCAGGAGAATCACAAGTTCAAAGCCAGCCTTAGCACCTTAGCAAGGTCCCAGGCAACTTAGTGAGACCCTGTCTCAAAATAAAAAAACAAAAAGATCTGGGGACATGGCTCAGTGGTTGAGCATCCCTGGGTTCAATACCCTGTGCAAAAAAAAAAAAAAAACATAAAAACATGAAACTATCAAATTAAATTTTGGGGATAGTTAGGAATCTTGCAGGGCATTATAAAAAGTAGACTTTATAAGTGGATGTTTAAGTGAATACAAAAGATGTTAAAACAACAATCACTTAACATAATATTTTGTTACTTAAAAAGAAAACTCAGCTTGCAATGATCAGAGTGATAAGATAGACCATCCTAAATCATTAAAGCTCAAGGAAACCAAAGAAAACACACAAATGTAAAATATCCATCAGTTTTGGAAGTTATTTACTACTTTATAGAAGACACAACACATTTTGGGCACAAAAGTACTTAACAAATCCGTATTTTCTATACTTGATGACTAATGTATGTGGCTGTACATTTCTTTGATAATATTTACTTTACAACTTGTGAAAAATTTTCAATTGCAAAATAAAATGCTTCAACAAATTTACAGAATAGGAACAGCCTTGAAATAAAAATATACATACAAACAGGTAACATGATAGTGATAACTCATCTTGTTTCTATTTTCCTAAATTTCTTTTAACCCAGGTTATGTACAGACTTCTACAGGATTACACAGTCGATATCGTTCTCAGTTAGTCTTGACTATGATTTTCTCCCTATATATTTCCTTTATATTAGCTTTCTCTGATACTTGTGTTTCTTGGCTGCTTCCTCTTAACCTCAACTTAGTAAAACTGATATATATATTTATATTTATATTTATATTTATATTTATATTAGCTACTCATATTAGCTTCTTCATCTATCCAGTGGGCAGCTCCTTATTTCTATAACCCCACCTCCTTTAGGGCTCTTCTTTTCATACACTAAAATTTTAACCAATTAAAAATTCCACTTTTATGTAGATCAGAACCATAATGAGATTTCCACATACACACCAGAGGACTAAAATTAACAAGATTGATAACATAGGATGTTGCTGAGGCTTTGGAGCTACCAAAACCCTCCTGTGTTGCTAGTGGAAATGTGAAACTGGGTCATCACTTTGGAAAAGGTATGGAAGTTTCTTTAAAAAATCTAAATAACTACCTTTTCTGTGACCCAGGAATTCCTCTCCCAGGTATTTTACCAGAAGAAATGAAAACACATTAACAAAAGATGTGTATAAGAATATTCACGATGACGTTACTCATAATTCCAAATTGGAAAGGACCCAGATGTGTATTAACAAGAGAATGGACAAATACATTGTGGTATTCTTATACAATCAAAAACCACTTGGAAATAAAAAAGAACTAAACTGTGCACAATAACACAGAAAAATCTCAAAAAAACATTATACCAAGTTAAGGCAGTTTTTTTAAAAAAAAAGTTTATTTAGTCTTATTCCACTCATATGACGTTCTAGAGGAGATAAAAGCTAATCTGCAATAGAAAGAACAGTGATTCTTCTGTGCAGGGTAGCAAAGATTAACTAAGAAGAGACATGAAAATTTTTTCCTGAGTTGATGATATGCTATAACTTTATAGGAACATGGGTTAGTTACATAGACATGTATAATTATCATAACTCAAAAAGTGTACATTTAGGGTCTGGAGCAGTGGCTCAATGGTTACAGCGCTTGCCTGGCATGTGTGAGGACACAGGTTCAAACCCCAGAACCACATACACAATGAAGTATTGGAGCAATGAAGGCTACATGGAAAACTAAAATTTTTTCTTTCCCTCTCTCTCTCTCTCTAAAATAGATAAATAAATGTACACTTAAGTATTTATGCATTGTTTATGTGCATTTTACATAAAATGTCATATAGTTATGTTAAAATGCTACATATCGTTAAATGCTTTGTAGTTATGGAAAAGCTATAAACAAATATTGAATTCTGACATGAATATTGATTAATGGATGAATATGTGGCCAATCAAGTACAGCAAAATATTAATGGTAACACCTGAGTGGTAGATATATGGGTGTTGATTTAAAATTCTTTCAAGTTTACCATAAGTTTAAAATTTTCAAAATAAAGTGTGGGGTGAAACTTTGCCTTCATTCTTGCACATAATAACTCCTTAATTCTCACCCTGTAGACTCGTGGGCCATAGGCAGCTGTTACAGTAAGGTCCTGAGGAATGAATTGTAGGGAAGACCCCTGCAGTAAAGGAGAGGAATGAGTGAACTCTAAACGTACCTTACAAGTGCTGGCTAGGCCAGGAAGACCTGCCCTTCAACATACACAGCACTGGAGATGTCCTTCCAGAGATCTAGAAAGGACACCACCTCTGACTCTTGTTTTCTAACCTCTCCCTTCCCTTGGCTCTGACTATGGAAGTGCCTTAAGTGGAAGTGCCTTTAAGTCCTTAACACACTCAGATCTCCCTGCCCTCACAGAGATCCCACTGTGTTGCCCCACATACAGGACGACTATGTTTTTGGAAGGATATTAACTGGTGCCATTGGTTTTCTTCTTTTCAACAGAAATTCATTGCCAAAACTCCATGCACGTTTCTGGAGAAGTGTGTGTGTTCTTTGTACAGCAGGCAGCACTAACACATACAAAACTCAAAATCGTTCATACGGATTTCTCAGTTCAGAGACATAACAGGTGCTGTCTTCACATGGAAGAGACCGGAGTTCAAAAACTGGAACTGTCAGTTCCGTCAAGTTTCAACTAAGATCCAATTCTGCTTAGAGGAGGCCTATAGCCAGAGCACTTCCTTCCTGGAGGAGAGGCAATGAGCTATCTATTCCCAGGGGCAGATCCACATCTTGTCCTCTTTTTTTTCCCCTCCTCTCATGACACTCATTTCCTCCTTTGATTCCCTTCTTACTAATTGACTCTCCCTTAACAATTACTTCAGTTTCTATTAATGTAATATGTTTACGAGTCGTGCACATGACAAGCTATTTAATGAAACATGAAGTCACTATTTTATAAATGTGTAAAAACCATCACATCTTCATTTTGGCCAAGACCTTGGAGACATCTGGTCTTCATTCACAGGCAAAGCTCTGAGAGGCAGAGGTCCTTAGTGCCTTCTAAAGTGACACAGCTGTGCTGCAGGCCTGCACAGGCGTTGGTCTCCTGAGTCACATGCTGCTTTTCCTCACGCCTTTTACTCCCTCCTAGAGTACTGGAGACTCCTCTGAAACTTGGCTCTTTACTGTGATGAAAAACTCACATGTCACTGACAATCGCATGTGAAGCCTACACTCCTGCACCCATGATGTCATTAATATGCTCATGCAGCTGTTCCTGTTTTCCCAGTAGGAAGTAAAATTAGCTGTTGGCAGAGGTGTTCAATTCCCAAGACATCATTTCTTCCTAGCTGGGCTCTCTGTTGATCAGTGTGCCAGATTTCCACACCCAAAAGAGCCACCTGTCCCCTATGAACCATGAAGAAGGTCATGTGTACTCCAGCAGCCCTAATGGCCTTGGGGCCAACAAGCACATTCTGACTCTTTGAGGTCCCGGCATAGCCAACCCTATGGTCAATCTAACAAAGCCTTAAGATCATTCATAAAGGAGCAGAGGAAGACAGCCAGGGTCAGAAGGCAGCAATTGCATACTGATCCTGAAGCCACTGCACAGACAACATGTGGACACTGTACTTCCAAGCAGGCAGTCCTTCCTATGTTGTCACTTAAGATGCAGAGGCAGCTCTTCTGATTTTCTTCTGAAATTAAAAATTAGCCGTGAAGAAAAGCCTTAAATTCCTAAGGTGGCACAAGATAATTTGGCTCAATGGCTTAATAAAAGGCAATGCTAGGGTTTCTTTTTATAATGTGCAAGGAGATGTATATATTCAACAAATGAATCTAAAATTATGAGAAATTAAACAACTCTAAGGATCCATCCAATTAGTGACCTTTGAGGCTTCTGTTTCTTTGTTCACCACAGTGTGAGCATTAAGCATGTTGAAATGCACTTGATAACTGGAGTTATAACAGGAAGTTACCAATGCACACTCCTCCATTCAGACACCTGTACTTGGGGCTGGAGCAGTGGCTCAGTGGTTATGGCACTTGCCTGGCATGCACGAGGGCACGGGTTCGAACCCCAGCACCAATACACAATAAAGTGTTGGAGCAACTAAAGCCACCTGAAAAACTAAACAAAATTGATTCTTTCTTTTTCTCTCTCACTGCCCCTCTCTCTTTAGAAAAAAAAAAAAAAAAGATACCTATACTTAAGCCTTTGTTTGTAAATACAGATCTCCATAGCACATAGAATGAGTTTTTAGGAGTTCTCATTCCCAAGTCACACTATTTTATATTTGAATTCAAATTTGCTCATGAAAACTTATGTTATTATCCTATGTCTTAGTTTCCTCACTTTATAAATAATAATATATGTTGCAGGAACTTCAGAGGGTTTAGACATTGTTACAAAGCACTCAGCACAGTAAATGGCACACAGTAAGCTTTCAATAAATGTGCAGGCATCATTACTATTGGTATTGTTGCATTACTATCATTGAACCAAACTCCCAACCCCAACAGTACTTGTATAATTAATTTCATTAGTCAATCTCAATTCTTTTTTCTTTTTTTTTTTAAAGAGAGAAGGACAGTGTGAAAGAGAGAGAGAGAGTTAATTTTTATTGAGTTTTTCACGTGGCTTTCATTGCTCTGACACTTAGTTGTGTACATGGTGCTGGTGTTTGAACCCGTGTACTTACATATGCTGGGAAAGCGCCGTAACTGCTGAGCCACCACTCCAGGCCCCAATTCTCATTTCTTCAATAGCAAAAAGATATACAACTTTCTCATTTAATTGAATGAACTCATATGACAGCTCTTTATATCCAAAACTAATCAACAAATGAGTTCACAGAAAATAAAATCTCTTCATCCTTGGGAAAATCCCAAACCTGGAAATCTCACTCAGTAGTACTGCACTTTTCTAGCATGTCCCAGGCCCTGAGTTCAATCCCTAGCACTGAAAAAAAGAGAGACAGAGATAATAAATCATCATAATCAGGAATAGATGTTTTATGATAAAGTTCAGGAAGAGAATGAATTGGAAATGATCATATAATTGACCTAGAAATGAATGCAAATATAAATAGTTCCATGGAGAAAGAAAATGTGAATTCTTCTAATTCCAAAAGTTTTTACTACCCTAAAATGATTTCTTACATTGATTTTCTCTTTCAAGGAAAACTTGTTTTTCACCTATCATTAGTTTCATGCTATTGCAATGATGGTTCATAAACTGCTTTAAGGATTCTGCAGAGTTGCTCCAGCAAACCTCTGAACTGAAGATACAGAAGGAAATTCGAGTCATGGAAACTATGACCAGGAATGAGCCATCTCCTGGTTGTAATCACTCAGCAAGCTTCACTGCATCTAAAAAGACCCAGGGGCTTGCAAACATGTGGTTTTCGTAACCATAACACACAACTGGCCCCATTCAGAGGGTTTCCATTCTGCCCATTAAAAGACTGTCTTCTCCAGAGAGACTCTGCAAAAAATTGCTAAGTGGATAATCCTGAACAAAGACGTGTGGCCACATGGGTAAGGCCTCTCTGTGGGTGTCATCAGAGTTAATGCCTGACTAGCTACATGTCTGATTTCAGAGGTGTTAGAAAAGCTCCTCCTCAGGCAGACACAGGGGGGCTCAGTGTAACCTACACTCATTAAGTACCCACTAAGAAGTAAGTGCTGTTTGGTGCTAAACGACCTGAAATATATGAGATACTAGCTATCTCTTTCTTCTAGATGCTCAACAATCTGTGCCAGAAAAAAAAAATATGACGAAGTAACAGGGTTATAAGAGAGAAACCAGCAGCAGCCAGCTCACTAATGTAGGAATTTCCTTTTAAAGAGATAACACTTTAGGGTGCATTATTAAAGATAAGGTAAATCAGAAATATCCCAAGAGAAATAACAGTGAATCAAATCCAGGCTAAGGCAGCGGTTTAGATGTGTGCTTCATTAATCTCATGTGCCTTGGGGCCTCTTCATTCTTTCAATCAGAACAGCTCAGACCTTCTCTGTTTTACATATATGAGCTCTTCCAAAGTTTTATTTTGTAGGAAAAAATTTCCTGGCTAAAACAAGCAAATATACACCCAACAGGTAAAAAAAAAAAAAAAAAAAAAAAAAGTTTGAGTATAAGTGCACAGGTACAAAGACCTCTTTCCAAAGACATTTTTTTTAAAAATCTGTTTTGCTTTTATTGTTGTTGTTTTGTTTTAACAGGTTCAGATGGAGAGAGAGATCAGAAATATTATGTGGTCAGGTCAGGAGGAGCTGTGGAGAGGGGAGGAGCTAGACAGAGGAGAAGCTGAAATTAAGGTCTCTATTTCTAAGGTAAAGAGCTGTGGAAGATGGAAAGTGAATAGAAACCCACATGATCCTGTATCTGGAAGATCCAAAAAACTCCATCAGTAAACTGCTTGAACTCATAAATAGATTTAGCAAAGTGGCATGATAAAAGATCAACACGCATAAATCAATAGCTTTCCTATACACTAATAATAATAGGATTGACGAAGTCAGGAAATCAGTTCCTTTCAAAATATCTTCGAAAAAAATAAAATATTTGGGAATTAACCTTACAAGGGAAATCAAAGATCTCTTCTATGAAAATTATCAAACATTGAAGAATGAAATCCAAGATGACCTAAGAAGATGGAAAAATTCCCATGCTCTTGGTTAGACAGAATTAATAAAAATGGCCATTCTACCGAAAGCTTTATATAGATTGAATGCTATCCCTATAAAGATACCTATGTCATTCTTTACAGACATAGAAAAAGCAATTCTCAAATTCATTTGGAACAATAAGAAACCTAGAATTGCCAAAACACTACTAAGCAAGAAAGATGAAACAGGAGGTTTTGCCATACCAGATTTAAAACTATACTATAGAGTCGTAGTAACAAAGACAGCATGGTACTGGTATCAAGATAGGAAAGAAGACCAATGGAATAGAATAGAAGACCCTGAAACAAAC